>JAQZBX010007671.1:16772-50018 GCA_029593785.1 Cabassous unicinctus | reverse complement strand
AATAGTACTGCTAGTAACAAACACCACGATATGCTTTAACCATTTGTATTCATTTCCAAAGATTTACAAACAATCATTTTACCAATTCTGCACAAATTAACCCTTAGTTGTAATGAAACAAATTCTCAACTATTGCCATATCATTACTGAATTATTTTATTTTCTTCAATTAAAATGTTTTCTTAGATTAGGCTTGTCCCCTTTGATGGATTTTATTTTTCACTTTATGAAGAGGATATGCTGTGTCAGTGGCTCTGACGTGCACTACAAAAACTGTACTAAGTTTTCAGCCTTCAAACACTGACGCACATTCCACAGAACAGTACTTGCTTTAAAGAGTTTGGTTCTAGCCTCCACAAACGGGATATCTTCTTTACCATGTGGAAATCACATATACTTTTACAGAAGGTTCACACCATTCATGGTTCAAAACAACAGAAACAATCATCTATCCTTCTCCCCACCCTGAAAAGAAAGGTAGCATCATGAGAAGAATGCCTTCCATGGAGGACCGTCGATGAAGGCATTGTGTGGCAGCACGAAAGGCTACAATGGCAGGATTAACACAGCAGCATAGGTGACACTGTTCTTTGTCAAGATAAATACCCCATTGTAGCCCAATGAATGAAAGGCTATTCAGATCTTCTTTGCCCTCAAAAATTCCTCTCCAAATTCTTCTGACCAAGTCTAGATTGAGCGACTCACAGTTCTCACATACAGAATATTATTTGTCTAACTCTGAAATGTGAATAAGGTCTGCCAATTTTTTGCTGAAAATCCTAGTTTTAATAGATACCGAAATTACTTTATATGGCTAAATGTGAAGATTAAAGAATGCAGGCAACTTTAGTGAATATTCCAAAAAATATAATAATTTCTATACAACAAAATTACTTGTCCAAGACCCTCTCAATACAACAACAACTGAATACAATGAAGAGATTGATATAGTAGAAATTATATACTCATCAAGGCTGTGCAATACATAACCTTTTTCCAAACTGGAAAACTTACTAAACAGAATTATGTCCCACACCAGAAATATAAGCCACTATTTAGCAATTATGTGAACAATGACTTTGAAAGCTGGTAAGAGTCCCATGTGAGGTTTTCATTACAAAGACCTTATTTCAGATATGTCAGGTCTAACTTGGAAATTGTAATTACTTCTATAGAAGTTCCAGGCTTGGCTTCTTTTCTGGGATATTTTGACTTCTCCTGTTTGGAGGGAAAAGAAGTGACTAATGATGTCCTGGAAACTATTAACTTAAAAAGAAACAGCTAAGAGTATTTGGTCCTCCTTTGATGAAGTGTGAACGCTAGACCCTTTCCCCCAAAGTGGAAATGGCCTAAACTAGGTCTGAGGGAAGCAAAAGAGCGTGAAGTAGTGGCGGTGGGAGAAATAAATTTGTTACTGTTCCTTTATCTCAGAGAAGCTATTTCAAGTGATCACTGGTGGAAACTGCTGATAGTCAATCTCATATTTTCACTCAGCATTTGACATCAATGTTGTCAATACGACATAATTGTCTCTGTCAAAAGCATCATTCATTTCCAAACGGCAGAGTTATTTACAGTCCTGTCTTCACTCAATGTAACAGTACCACTCAACGCTCAGCTGTCCCTTCTCTGTTTTAAGTAAACATTCGGCAGACTTTTAAAGAAGCTCTATTTTAGGTTAGGCTAACAACCTGAAAATGAACCCAAAGAGAAAATCTTCTCTTGTCCAAATACCATTTGGACAAATGGATAAAGTTTTTCACAAAAACTGACATTTCAAAATGAGTTCTGTTTCGTAAGAGACATGGTGCTGAAAAGTGACACTTATAATGACAGCAATATGTATTCCCAATAAAGAAGATTGGGTTGTATTTTGTACTAATTATAAAGGTTTTAAATTCGAATTTTTTTTTAACTTGGAAATCAATTAATAATATAGTTTCCAGTTAAGCACCTACTAATAAGGATCTGTTCATGGAAAAATTGCTAATATGGATCTTTGATTACAGTGGCATAGAAAATAGTGTGGGAAAAATTCAGTATTGTGCTTCTAAGCACCCAAAGGAATCACTAACAATCTATTCCGTGGCTTCTATGCACCCAGGAGGGAGCGGGAGGATGTAGACATATGAAAGAATGATGGTGAGATGAAGGAAACAAGGGTTAATGGAAATCAGACAGTGTTTTTGAAATAAATTTATTTTAATTTGTCTCTTTCTTCTACTCTTTCAGGGAAAAATCTTAGAACTCAGTATATCCAGAACTCTGAATTCCCAGAGTCAACTACTTATGTCTTACTGCTAATGGAAAACATGATAATGACTAAGTAGGGGTGGGTGAAATTTGGAAAATTGAAAACAGGTTTAAAGCTAATTTGACAAACAGAATTTTGGTGGTCTAATGACTTTCAGAAACTATCTTCAGTGCTTTTTCTGAAGAAGAATATAAATATCACTAGCAATCAGTATGGGATTCCTTCCTCTTGATATGAAATACATCAAGTATGTAAACTAAAAAAGAAAATCAGGCACTTCAAATAAAATTTTTGTCATCTGTATAAACCAAAACTTGGGTGATATTAAAACCAGAGCATTAAAAAAAAAATAGCTACTCTTTATTGTGAGTCTACACTTTGCAAAAATGTTCTCATTTAGGCTTCTCTCCAGACCTTAAATCTGTTATCATTACTCCCATTTTACAGATTAGACAACAAAGATGCTCAGAGGTTCAGGGATTTACTTAAGTTTCTGTAGTTAATATTAATAGAGGTATAGATTACCATCAGCATAAATACTATGGATTTTACATGGATTTTCTCTTTTAATCCTTTAACAAGCCTGAGGTGATGTCATTAAGATCCTTATTTTGCAGATGAAAAACTAATGAAAATCTTAGCATTTTGGAAACTTGTAATGTGAAAGTTCTACTCCTAGTATTGGTTGCACTGAGATTTGAACATAAGTTGTTTGACTCCCAAACAAATGTTCTTCTCAACTAGCCATCCCAATCACTCCAAGGCCAAAACCAGAATTTGAAACCACATCTTTTGTTTTCAGTAGGTGTACAAATTCCTTTTCAGCTCTCTGTCCCAAGAGAAGTTTAAGAGGGTCAAAATAATTGGTGTTGTCTACATCTCCCTGTATTGCAATTTACTTTTGCTTCCTCTTTTTCTCCCTGTGCCTATCCAAGCCAACCCAGGATCCCTGGACTCTCTATCTCATGAGAAGTCTTCATTTTACTCTTAATATCAGATGGTTTCCGTGGCGAAATCCCAGTGTTTGTTTTTCATTTTATTTTGTTCTCCCATCTCTGCCTATCTTTACCTCTGTACCTATAGTACCCATAGGATAAAAGCCAAAGCTCCTAGGAATATAGAATCTGCTTCATATTGAGAAACTGCACTGCAATTTCCTCCAGTTTGTTCTATAATATCTTGGATTATTGATTAATCCTACTCCTAGAAATTCTCTACATTTGATTTTACTTTTTCACACACAAAGTATGTTGCATTGACTGTAGCACCATCTTCTTTCCATTCAATCTCTTATAATTTTCCTACCATATTCCATGCAATTTTTTGGTAACTCATTTTCTTTTCTATTTCCACATGTGTATGTGGAAATAGAAAAGAAAATGACCTCAATCCCCATCCATGTTCTTCATAATCTCCATATACCTCCATCCCCACTATTTTCTCACCCCCCCCCCAGCATATAAAAGACTTGACGTCTCATTTTTTAGTTATGCATCTACAGTAAGACTAACAGAAACAATATCTTCATTTATGGAACAATGAAATTTATGTAAAACAATGATTATTACTGTCTTCAAGCATGTATCTATAATTATATGTTTTATGCTTTTGGTTCACCTTCTTACATCTTATTTTCTTTATTAGATTTTTCAAAAAGCCCAGTTTATAAGCATAACTTATTGAATTGTCACCTCCTCATTCTACTTATTGACAATAATTTGGAAATATAAACATCTCCCCTGATTTATTAGTCCATCATTTACCATGACCTGGGGCCACTTTTAAGTGATAAATGATGGCTGAGCTTGTTGCAATATTAAAAAGATAAACCCGAAACTTAACTATAAGCATAATAAACTCTTCAGAGGTTTATGACAACTTTGATTTTTTAAAATGTTTAGATGTCAACAATGAAATAAGTAAATCTCTATTACTTCTTTACTTTGAAAAAATACGGCTTAGATTATTTATCTAAAATTCAATACCTGTATTTATTGTGAAAATCTGTATTTGTTAACAAGTCGTGAACAGCTTGAGATAAACACACATACACACATACACACATATATTTCCAAAGGAAAAAAATGAAAGAATTCCTTTTGGGGATATTTTACTTACAGGCTTTATAATTTTATGGAATATTTCAATATTTCAGAATCCTTAAATTATGCCTTTCATTCATACAGTAATATACAGTTTACAAAGTATTTTTTAAAATTTATCATATCTTACCTCTTTCCAGGAAGGTAGCTAAAGCAAGCAGTGTTAGAAATGAAATGTAAAACTGGGAAATATTAAGTGATTTTCCAAGGTCACCTATTAACCTGCAGCTTGAAACCATGTCTTCTGATATGTAGCTCACATTTTTCCTATTCTATTATGTTTGCCTAAATATTTGATTAAATGTACTACCTAAAGTAAAAATTAAACTTCAATCCTTTAAACAGAAAAAATATACACTTTTTATTTTATTCTGTGTATTCGATCTGGTGTGATTAGAAAGAATACATTCTGATTAAGTTTATTTTCTGGTTTCTAATTTTCCTGGAATTTAAGCCTGGAAAAATACATACAACATTATCAGAGAATTTAAACTTTGATACAAAGGGCACTTCAAAATCTTATTGTTCTTTAGAGTTATTAATTTTTCCTGTTTCATAGAGATGGTACTTTTACCTAAAAGATTTCTAATTGGAACAGCACACCAAAGCACCTTTTTCACTATATGGCATTACTCTTAAGCTGCGTCAATACAAACAAATTGCATAGTGATTTTTTTTTTCAGTGGAAACATTTTAAATGCTTGCACATTTTCGACATAAAAAGTTTTTCATTATTTGACATCATTTTAATTTTTCCAAGTAAGGGCTTGTTCCTTATTAAAATAGTGTTTGCAAATATTTCAAAAATACATTTACTGTGCTTGAGGATGAAATCTTTACTTCAGATATATGCAGTAATCATCAGTTCCCCTTTGAACAGCCAGGCTATAAGAACATTTTTTCAGAATAGTCTGAGTTAGATGTCAAGTGAGGAAGGAGGAGGCTAAAACGTATCATAAAATGGGAGAATGAAGCTAATCCCAATAAAAATGTGTTTTGTATGGGTATTAGTTTCCCTATTGCTGCTGTAACAAACTAATATGAACCTAGTGTCTTAAAACAAAAATGTATTTTACAGTTCTGGAGGTCAACAGTTTGAAATGAGAGTCAGGAGGCTCAAATCGAGATGTTGGCAGGTCCACATTCCTGGAACTCCAGGGAAAAATCTGTTTCTTGATTTTTCCAACTTCTGGAGTTTTCTGAATTCCTTAACTCATGGCCACATCACTCTGACCTCTGCGTCTCTGATTCTGACCCTACTTCCTCCTTCTTATAAGGACCTTTGTAATTACTTTGGCCTCACCCATATAATCCAAAATAATCTCCCCATTTTAAAATCCTTAACTTAATCACATTTGCAAAATCCCTTTCACCATGTCAGGTAACATTCATAGATTTCTGGGATTAGGTCAAGAGCATCTTTGCGGAGCCACTCTGTATAGCACAGTTTGCATAAAATAGCATAACTTTTAAATCAAGATAGAGATAATATAGAGTTGAAAAAATATTCTTATGTGGGATTAACTTCATTTATATGAACATTGGGATCCGTGTAGGAAGAAAATATTAATATTGCCTGCCAGCTGTTTTTTAAAATATACTTCATATTTGATTAGTAAATCAAATACTTGAAAACAGTCCTTACGTGGGAGTATGTGCTTCCCCCTTACAGAATAGTACATATAAACCTAAGTTGTGAAAGAGCACTTTAAGCCAAATGTGCACTGTGGAGCATGTTCAAAAACAAAGTTTTCAATTAAAATTGGCATTTATGAGTCTCCTGCTAAGCTACTACAATGATCGTCTGTGACCTCATTAGTAAAATGAGCAGCAAAGGAGGCAAGAGTGTATTTTAAACTGGTTTGTTTCCAATTTAATGATGTCTTGGTAAATGAAGAGTTAAAGAAGCCTTGTACCACCAAAATTAATTGAAGCAGGGCAGACCGTGGTTATTTGCCTCTTGTTCAAGCACTATCCCATCCCATGAGTCTCTGAAGTTACTTTCAGTAACACCTAGAAATCTGGCAGCTTGAAAAGACTGTATCAATAGCTTTACTATTTAAAGACTTAAGGCAACTAAGAGAGTTTTTAAAAAATATTTCACTCTAATATTCATGATGAAACTCTAGAAAATACCATATTTGCCTTTTAAGGTAAACATAAAAATTGCCATATATACATATTCATTTTATCAGTTGTGTCTTGGAGCTAATCTGCACTAGCACCTAAGAGCTGATTATGCACATTTCTTCCCAGCTCTGCATTCAGTGACATCATGTTCGTAGCTTGAAATTGTCCATGGTGGGAATATTTATGCCACAGAATCAGCACACACTACAAATGAAGAATTTTTCTTTCCCAGAGAGCCGATTTATAAACATTTTTAACTAGCACTCCACTGCACACACATGTAGACACAGCGCTGACTGCATTAAGAATTTAAAGCATTGCCTAATTAATTGTGGCTAGTTAGAAACCAATATGAATTCTATTACAATGACATAATGCAGCATCTTTTGAACTGTTTACTTGTTCTCACCTCTAAGGTCTATGATGCAAGTTTTTTATTACCATGCAATTAAAACATAAAGATGGTATAAGAAAGTAAACTTCTACTTTGTAATACATGATATAGATATCATGTATCCCCTGATGTTATGGATCACTGGGAGGGCACAACATCACTTCTGGAGGATTCTTGCCAAAAATTCATAACTCTAATCTAATCATGAGAAAATATCAGACAAACACAGATAGGAACACGTTCTACAAAACAAATTATCAGTACTCTTTAAAAGTGTCAAGGTATTGAAAGACAAAGACTGAGAAATAGTCACACATTGGGGGATAATAAAGATGCATGACACTAAATGCAACGTGGGATTCTGGATTAGATCTTGGACCAGTAAAAGAACATCAGTGGAAAAAAGGTAAAAATTTGAAACAGACCTACAGATTAAAAAGTAGTGTTGTGTGAATGTTAATTTTCTGGTTTTGCTCATTGTTCTATATTTATGTGAGATGTAACAAATTAGGGGAAGCTGAGGGAAGGATATACAAAACTTTCTATACTCTTTTTGCAACTTTTCTTATGCCTAAAACTACCAAAATAAAAAGATAAAACATAAAATAATGTTGTTGTTGTTTTTGAAAAAAAGAATACATGATTTGGAAATAGGCAAACCCTGGATTTGAAACCTGGTCTTTGCAAACCATGTGACTTTGGACAGCATATTTATATTTTCTTGAATTTCACTTTTCTTATCTATGAAATAATTGAATTCATTTTGCAAGTTGTAGCATTTAAATGACATAACATCTTCTAAATCTCCTAACAGTGCCTGACACATACTATACATTGAATAAATCATACTTAATGAAGCTTTATTGATGTTGGAGAAACTATAAGAAAACTGTTAGTTACTGTTTTTGACATCTACAAGATCTGAATGCCCTTGCTTTGTTCCTCCAAGTCTTTTGACATACATAATTGCAAAGAGTATAAAATATGAATTATTTCCAAAAGATCCAATTAAAAGCTTTCTTGGAGCTTATATTACATTTTATTCCACAGTATTGGGCTTAAAAGAAAGAGAAGGGCATGATGACTTCTAGGGCCGGTTTGAACTAGCCTAATGTAGTACAAGCTGTACTCTGGGATTTAGTAGTGTAAACAGAGTGTATGTTCTTGTCATTAAAGTCTGGTGACTTATATATTTCATAGTTTCCAAATTGGATAATAACAGTTGCCTGCAAACTTCTCTATGCAATCTCCCAATGTCATGAAATCATATCTTCTTGCACAAATGTCAATTATATGGCAGCTTAATTTTAATCATGTAAATTTGGACGTGAGATGTGCTTCTAGGTTTACCAGGGATTTTCCCTCATAATGAATAGTATACACTTCCTAATAAGTTTTGATTCTTGTGGGCTACAGGCTAAATGCTCAAAAAATGCATATATGTATGTCTAGCACTAAAACATTTATATATATGTGCAAATATGAGCATGTGTACACACACACACATACAATACTGCTCAGTCCTGTCCAAAACATAAGCAGCCACTGATGGAAGCTCAACAAAAAGCCACATTAAAAGAGAACGTCACCATCAATGCTTATTTCAAAACTTCTCCTATAAGGAATAAAAACATCTTAACAAAAGTCACCTCTGTTTTATGATGCTAAGTTCTGTATATCCTATTCATTTTCCTTATTTGGATTGACCAAAACCTCCAAATATTATGACTAACAAGCTCAAAGATGTGTACTGCTCTTGGAATGCTTATAAATTCTTTTACTACAAATTTTGCCCACAGACAAAACTATCTCCTGCCATCCTCTCTAACCTCATTCTATGAGCAAAGTTTACATAACTTATGTAGCAACCTAAAGACAGAACAACCACCAAATCACCTGACGACACCAGTAATATGGAAATATAAAATTATGAATAATCTTTTCACAACTGCCAGAAGGAGACTTCACAGCAGCACTCAGTGAATTGTTTTAATTCTATCATAAAGCTCTATGCATGTGGATAGGTCTAAAATTACAGATTTCTAGTTCTCAGTTCAAAATATTTTTCACCAGGCCATTCTCTATCTAGGCATGTAGAAAGCACTCTGTGAAGGGAACAGCTGCATGTTTCAAGAACAGCTCTCAGCTATGGATTCTGGACTCACTATTCATCTTTGCGGCTTGGAAGGAATGAAAATTTTTAAGTACCTTCAGGGGCTTTATAGGAACACTTGCTTCAACTTAGTATTTCAGTCTTCATAAAACAAGAGCACTGAAAATGACATAGTGAAGTAGCCAGTGTATTCCAAATGCTGAAGTGCTTACTCTACCTTACATTTTACAAGTTTACAATTTTGGAGTCATTTGAACTCCTCGTTGGCTCAGTGGTGCAATATTTTTTTAAAGTTATTTCTGACCGTAACAGACACTTTTAGGCCTGCAGTGATGAGCAAGCCCCAGAGGCAAATACAATAAAGATTTAAGGGGCTGTTCACTGACGCACCGTAGCTTCTCTGTGGAGGCGTTCAACACAAGTGGGAGGGGTTGGCCTAGCCTGTAGATTATTTCTCACAATGCTGTGGTTAGTTTTATTTTCAATTTATGCCCGCACTTTGGGATGCTGGGAAGTATGATACAAAGAAAGATAACCTTTCGTCTAAGATTTTTGTTTTGTTTTGTTTTTGTGCTGTTTTTCTTTTTTTTTTTTTTGATAAGCTGTATGTTTATTGTGTTTGAGGCAGAAAAGATATCCAGAAACGTAGAAACAGGACTCAAATAACCTCCGTTATGCCCACGTCAGCCTCTGGTGATAGGCTTTCTGTACGTATGGAAAAAGATGACATACATTATATTTTATATTTCAATTACTTTAGTTGAATAAAGGAAACCAAGTTTTTCCCCATTGCTTATTCTATATGATAAAGAAAATGGAATCATTTTTTGTCATAAAACTCTGAATTTATCACAATATTACCAGAGGCATGTTTGCTGTCTCAGATGACTTCCATCATAGAAGTGCTAGTGTTATCCTTGTTGGTATTTTACTATACTTTACTAGCTATATAAACTGGAATTATAAACTATTGAATTTAGCTGTCATTTGAGAGCCATAGAATTTTAGTGGGTTCCATGATCAACCAAATATTCTTTTACAGATTCCTTTCTTACTGAAAATTCATTAATATGAATTTCCTTTTACTCTTCACTCAAGAGTAGTAGCTTCTAAAAAAAGAAGAGAAAAAGAACATATATTTTTTATTTTTATATAAATGCTTACTCTTTATAATGTAAATACCCTTTTACAAATAAATGCTATATATAAATATATATGTATATACATTTATATGAGCAAATGCATACCTTTGGAATTTTTACTTATTTATATATCTACATATACACATGAATGTCTCCTTTAAGCACACTGGTGACTACATGGACTGTGGCACTCTGACAGTTGGCTGCCTGCATCAGCCTATTGAAGGACTTGTTTCATGAAAATGCACTGGTAAATGTGGATTGTCGGGAATTGTTGGTCATCACACTCTCTTTCTCTAAATCTTCAATCTTTCTTTATCTCCTAGCTTCTTCCGTTTGTGAGCCCAGAGGAATGTTCAAGTCTCTATTAGACTTTTCAAAACACTTGTCTTTAAACAATGTATTTTTTTCTTTCCCTTTCTTCCTTCCTTCCTTCCTTCCTTTTCTTTCTTTCTTTCTTTCTTTCTTTCTTTCTTTCTTTCTTTCTTTCTTTCTTTCTTTCTTTCTTTCTTTCTTTCTTTCTTTCTCTTTCTCTCTCTCTCTCTCTCTCTCTCTCTCTCTCTCATTTTAGATTACATAAAAGTTACATTGAAAATACAGGGGATTCCCATATACCCCACCATCTCCCCCTCCCACACTCGCCCCCATTAACAACATCTTTGATTAGTGTGGTAAATTTGTTACAATTGATGAACAAATATTGAAGCATTGCTACTAAGCATAGTCTATAGTTTACATTATGGTTTTACATTTTGCAACACACAATTTTATAGGTTTTGACAAAATGCATAAGAGCCTGTATCAGTCATTGCAATATCATTCAGAACAATTCCAGTGCCCTAAAAATGCCCTATGTTCCACCTATTCTTCCCTCCCCCTCCCCTCAGAACCTCTGGTGACCACTGCCTTTATATCAATGTTACAAGTTCTTCCATTCTAGAATAATAATAAGGCTACTTTGGTCCATAGTTGCATTCCCCACTTATGTTTGTTCATTCCTCAATCTTGAGGATTTTGGGGTGGTGATGCCCATTATGTTTCTGACTGAGAGGGGGCTTAGATCCCATGGGGCAGATGGATGGAACTGTCTTGCTTACAATTATAGATACTCTTTATTTGGGGGGATGGGTATTGTCCATTATCATCCTTTTGTTAGTTGCTCTGGGCAAGTCCGATGAACTGGACAGTGGGTGTTGGCTGCAACCCTGCTCAGATTCAGGGCTCAACTGGCATATGAACAAACTGAAAATTTATATCTCTTCCCACAGTTTCTGGAGGAGTGCAGCCTGCCGTTCCCTATTCCACCATCTTGGATCTTCTGTGTTTTCACCTTGATGTGTTGGTGTCCCACTAATCACAAACATTTCTAGCTATTTCTTTTCTTTGTTTCAGAGTCAAGCTTCCAGAAAGGATCGTTTACATTTGCTGTTTTTAACTCCCTGTAATCTTTTGATCCCATTGAGTTTTTGAAACTTCCTAATTTTTAAACTGGCTTTTGTTGTCACTTGAAAACTAATGTCTCCCAAAAAACTCAGATTGATAAATCCAAAGGTCAATCTTCATCCTCATCTTACTTGACCTATCAATAGCATTTGACAAAGTTATCACTTCCTATTTCTTGGAATACTTTCTTCACTTTGCTTTCAGGAAGTTATGCTCTCTTGGTTTTCCTCCTGCCTCTTTAGTTGTTTCTTTTCAGTCTCCTTGCCAGTATCCTTCTCACCTACCAGACTTTTTAACTGTCAAATGTCCTAGGACTCAGCCAATGCACCTCATCTTTTTTTATCCCTACACTACCTTTGGTGATCTCATCCTATAACAATTATTTAAATATCTTCTAAACACTGGTGACTCCAAATTTATATCTATAGTTTGTATCACTCATCTGAACTCCAGACTCATATATCAACTAACTATTAACATCTCTATTTGGATTTCTAATAATCATCTCAAACTTAACATTTTCAAAACAGAGTTTCTTATCTTTTCCACTGCCCACCCCAACTCATTTGATGTCACTCCATCTTTCCTTTTGCTCATGCCAAAATCAGTGGAGTCATCTTTAACCTCTTTTCTTGCTCAGACATCTCATATACAATTCATTGGAAAATATTGTCAGTTCTTCAAAATACATCCAGAATCTGACCACTTCTCTCTTCCACTTTTACTACACTGTCCAACCACCATTATCTATCTCTAAGATTATAACAATGGATTTTTCTTCTACCATTGTTCCATTCAGTCAACTTTATAGTGGTTTTCCCACAATGATATTCCATTTCACACCTATTAGGTTAGCAATAATAATTTTTAAAAACTAAAAATAACAAGTGTTGAAGATTTTGAAAAATTGTAACAATCATATACTTCTGGTGGGAATGTATAATGGTGCAGCCACTTTGGAAAACAGTTTGGCAGTTTCTTAAAAACTTAACATAGAATTACCATGTGACCTAGCAATTCCATTCCCATTCCTAGATATACACTGAAAAGAACGGGAAACAGAATCTCAAATAGATATTGTACACAAATGTTTATGGCAGTGCTATTCCCAATAGCTAAAAGGTTGAAACAACTTAAACGTCCATCAGCAGATGAGAGGATACACAAAATGTCATGTATCCAGACAATGAAATATTATTCAGCCATACACAGGAATGAAGTATTGATACATGCTCAACATGGATGAACGTCAAAAAGTGAAAGAAGCCAGACACAGAAGGTCACATATTTTATGATTCCATTTACGTGAAATATCTAGAATAGGCAAATCCATAGAGACAGAAAGTAGATTAGTATTTGTCAGTGGAAGGGGATTGGAGGGAGTGAGGGGTGTCTACTTAATGAGTTCCAGGTCTCTCTTGGAGGTGATATAGAGGTAATGGTTGTGCAACATTATGCATACACTAAATGTAACTGAATTGTATACTTTAAAATGACTAATTTTATGTTATGTGACTTTCACCTCAATTAGAAAATGAAAAAAAAATTCTCTAGTGATTTCCCAGAGTAAAAGCCAAAGCATTCACAGTTGCCTACAAGATCTATATAACCTTGCCCTCTCTTATATTCTCTCCTACTAGTCTCACCCTTACTCTACTCTAGTCCCAAGAAAGACCTGGAACTCATTAAGTAGACACCATCCATGTTACCTGCTTTATTTTCTTATTAACATTGACTACTGTCCACATTCTATATATTTTAATATATTTGTTGTTGTCTGTCTTCCCACCACACTCCATCCCCACTAAAATGTTAGCATCATGAGGGCAGAGATGTTAAGCTTTGTCCAATCATCACTGTTGTTACATCCATTGCAATGCCTGGCACATAAATGAATAAACAAATACAGGAATGATATTTGTATCCCTCAGACATATAATTTCAACTTGATATGTATAACCCGCTGCTCAGATATAAATCCACAACTAAACTTATCATCTCACCCTTGAGCTCAAAGACTAACTCTACCAATTGCCAGTTATGGGATGGCACTGGACTCCCACTATCTTTTCTTGTAAAACAGATATCAAAATACACTCAGCATTTGTTTCTTTCTTGCCTCCAGTCTCTTCCCTGGTTTTTTTCCTACCTCTCTACGTATTCGTTCAGCCTCCTTCTGCTGTCTCTTCCTCTTTTGATCTTATTTCCTGTTCTTTCTTGAAAACTCTGTTCCAACTTCCCCTCTGGAACTCCTTCCCTGCTGACTCCTCTCTGCTAACCCACTCCCAGGTACACACACACACACACACCCACACACACACCAGATGAATGTACTAGGCATACCATCCACTGTATTTACCACACTGTATGAAGAATATCATCTTTTTACCCCTCTGCCTTCCCCACAGACTAAAAACTGCTCAAGGATAAGAAACATATTAATCACCTTTGGGGTTCCAGAGTCCTAGCAGAGGACCAGGCCCATGTTGGGTGCTCAATTAATTACTGTTGAATGATGAATGAGGGAGTGAATGAATGAATGAATAAATGAGGTCAGATCACCAGGAATATTAAGTAATGGCTTAATGTTTTCTTACATACCCTGAGAGCTTTGTATGTTTTTCCTGGAGCATTTAGTAATACAGCTTAGAGTTCCAAGTCAAAGAATAATGATGACATAAAACATGTCTTCACTGCCTAAGCCAGCTGGAAAGAGAATATTCTAACTTACCTGAAAATATCCAGTGAAATTCTTCGATCTAATTTATGCAATTTTCTGGATGAAGTGCCTTCATGTTTTTCTTAGCAAATCGATAATGAATATAAAAATGTAATACAAGCCAAATTGTAGTCTTTGGTGTTTCAGCCATTAAAGGGAATTTCAGGTGGTCTTGAATCCTGGCCAATTATTATAGAATCATTTCCTCTTTCTTATTTGCTTTTTTGCTTTTTTCCCTCTACATTTCTCTTGAGAAAGCCCAGAATTTAATCAAATTTTCTTCATTAACTGTATTTTCATTTAAATGACACAAGGATAGAAAGAGATAATAGTTTTAGAAATATGCTGCCATTCCATAATCCGCATTGCTACCTGTGGAAATCTAACAGAAAACCATTAATAATTGAGTCTGACACTGCAGCAGTAAAACTCACAGTATGTTCTTATTAGGTTTGTTATTCATGTTGCTCCCAAGCACTATATTGCATTCTCTGTGAACATTATTATTAACTTCCATAATACACAACATTCATATATGTATGGTTTTAAAGAATAATATAAAAAATATAGATGCTATAAATCAAGGGCAAAAATAATGTTAATGGAAATTTCATTATTAAAAAGGAGGATAAGAAAGAGAAAAGTCTTTCTATTATTTTATTTAAATTGCATACCAGTATGATTTAGGGAAAGCTTACATTTATTGACTGTGATTATCATTATATTAATTAAGTGATGATGTGATTATCCATTTTCCTCTCCTTGGTGTAAGATGCAGTTTTCATCTTGACTTAGTTCTTTGGGTTTTGGGTGTATTTTTGTCTAATTGGGTTTAAAAAACATTTTAAAGGCAAAAAATTGTAGAATAAAGAATCTTAATTTGAAGTTATATAGTGCTCTGAAATCTCAAGATTAAATTGCTTTAAGAATCCAAAAATGTCCTTTTTAAACTTTTTTCTGTAATGTGTAAAAAATAAATTATATGAAAAATTTTAATAAAACTATAATATGCCATTTATGGCATAATGAGAATTATTTCCAAAGGTAGGTTTTTGAATTTTTGAGTCATATCAGCTGCGTAGGCAAGGCCAAAAGCATAATCATAGAGAAGATGCTAGGGTGGAAACTTATGCACCCTTCACTGTTATAAAACCTCATTTGGAACTTTATATCAGTACTGTCTCAAATACCGTTCATCTGACACTTGGGTAAATGAGTTGTCAGGAAAGGTGAAAAAATATTAATAGTTCAGTTCAGTTGAAATGGGTGTTCTTATGTGTTTTACCAGAAAATTCTCCCTTTGGTTAACTCAGTACCTTTTCTGTCACATTTTTGTTGCACTAAAGTGTCTTTTATAGTCTGTCAGAGTTATGAATATTGATGGACCCTCTCCTAAAGTGCCCCTCAAGTTCACTGCCATTTGCCCATTAGATTTGATTTCTATTGCATGCCAGAAGTACCTCCTTTTAAGCACCTACTAATAAATGGAAATTGATGAGAAACATCTCCAGAGCAGGCGCTAAATTCAAAGATCTTAAATGAGGGAGTCTGTGAGGCATCCAAGACCAAGCGACAGATCCGTGGATCTTGATCTGGCTTACAGGGAAGAGTTTATTTGATGTTAAGATTGAAGAGGCATGTGTTCCTAAGCAGTACTTGAAGTTCAGAAATGGAAACAGTTCATTTCCCATTGATGTCTCCAGAATCATTTTCTATTGTGATTTATTTGTATAAGTCATATGAATTGTAACTTTGCAGGAAGTGTTACTAGACTATTTCCATTTCTAACATAAATTGTGAAATGTGAAGTGGTAGAGGGTGGATGAAGAGGTAGAGAAAGAAAATGGCAGTGCAGGCAGGGTGGGTCATCTGCCAAATCTGAGAATTAAGCTGGAGCCTGGAAGGTAAAGGAGAGGGAGAAGAAAGCAATGCCTTTGTTTTGAGCATAGGCTTCTCCAGGGCTGAGCTTGGTCTGGAAATTCAACTCTATAATACCTAGCTCTGGGAAACTTCGGGCTAGCTAGAATATCTCTAGAAAGCAGCTCTTTATTTCATGGAGGCATTGTTGAGTTGCCCTTAGTGAGGTCCTGTTAAAACTGAAGAAGTTGAGAATTGAGCTTGCTGATGAAATAAGATGCAGAAAAATGTTAGTCATATAAGTTTCAACTATAGCAGGTAATAGCTTGCTAACTCAAAGAGGAGGCAGGAAATCAATGATCCAGAAAGGTACAACTACCCAGCAACAGATCATTAGAAAGGGAAGGAGTACCCAGAATTCTAAAGGCTTTTCAGAAACTCCAAATCAGTGTTTCCTAACCACTTACCTACCACCTTCATGGTTTGGTCATATCTACAAATCATTTTTAATTTAATATTTTGATTTAAATTAACTTATTTTTTACTTAGCCTTGCTCTATGAAATAATATATATGAAACTAGTTTTTTCTTTTCCAATATACATTAAAATAAATGTTTAGCTATTAAAATAAATTGTAATCCCTGATCTACCTTAAACTTCTCCTGTTCTTCCACTGGTACAAGCCCTATTCTTTGGGAACACTGTTCTAAATAAGAAGAGCAAGAGCTCTCAGATTTTGGCGAGGACTTGAGAAGCAGGAGCTGGGGGAAGGAACTTAAAATTATTTGTTTGTAATTTAGATCCCACATGCTTCCAGGAGGATTTAGAGGTGACTTAGAAGTATCAAAACTTGTAGAAGGAGGCAGTCCCTCTAGGCTAAAGTAGTTACTATGGTTGAATATTAAAAACTTAGCTTTATGTGTTCTGGAAAGGCCAACATTATATCCAATTCACTCTTGGATTCTATGACCTCTGTCAACCCTTGTTACATAAGACAGAAACCCATATGGAAACACAGAGTATTCTTCTTCCATGTTCTTTAAGAACCTTCAAATTTCCCTAGAATTTTAAATGAAAATTCCAGATACCCAGACATCAGTTTCAAACTTGACAGGCTTCACTAACAGGAAGAGTAGGAGAACTGGATCTGTCAAGGGGAGCAGTATGTATGGAGTCAGTGAGGCTTGAAGAGAGATTTTCCTGGCAGAGTTAAGAATATATCTGAAATTTGATGTCGTGAGTCTGTGAGCAGCCAGGACTGAGGACTTCTGTGCCATCCACAGCTCCAGTTGTCTATTGTTGCATGACACAGTATTACCAAAACTTAATGGGAGTAAACCGAAAATTTATTAATCTTTTTGAAGGTCTGTGAGTTGCCTGGGTTCATCTGGGGGTTTTTCACTTGGGGTCTGTCATGTCCTTACAGACGGCTATCAGCTGGGGCTGGAGTCATCTGAAAGCTCAGCTGAGCTGGATGTCCAAGATGATGCACTCACTTGGCTATCAGTTGATACTGGCTGTTAGCTGGAAGTTTAACTGATCTGAATCGCCTATACTCAGGCTCTCTAGGTGACTCCAGCTTCTCATAGCATGGTGACTGGTATCTCAGAGGAAATGTTCCAAAAGCAAACATTCTGAAAGGCAAGAAGCAGAAGTTTCCAAGTTACTGAAGGACTTGGAAGAAGTCCTTAGAAGAAGTGACACAGCATCACTTCTGCTGAAATTTCTCAATTGGAGCAATCACAGGAATCTCCCAGATTCACCAGGGTTAGAGATATAAACTCGTAATGGAACAATGCCAAGGTCACAATGCAGAAAAACATGTGAAATGGGAAATATTGTTGTGACCGCCTTTGGTAAATATAATCAACCATATCCTCCAAGAGCCCCTGCCACTCTGGAATCAAAGCAGATATAAAGAAAACAAACATAGGGGTAGTCCCAGAATGGGGAGGCAGTGTTTTAGACATGGGATAAAGACATGCAGGCAGTGAACTCTGAGTTGTGGTCAGTTTGGCATGGAAAGAAATTGATTATGGAATTTTGGTGACAGGAAAGAGCCCTTGAGTAAAAGTATCCTCCTGGCCTTCCCCTTAATTAGCTGGGTAGCCTTGGGGTAGCAACTGGTCCTTATAAGCTTTGCATCTACAAAAGGTCAAGGTTGGATGAACTTTAAGACCCATTCTCATCCTTAATAATTAGAAAAACATGAACTCAGTGCTCATTTACCGCCTGTGAGTCAGGGAGAGTGATATGTTGAATGAATTGTTCATAAATTAAAAGAACACATTTTGAGCTGGGTTGCCTTTTCTGAGGATCAATGGCTGACATTAAATATTATAGAGAAAGCAATTGACAGCATTGATTGTCACATTAGTCCTTTGGATATAGAATCCTAGAAAAGTATTTCCTAATGACCTTTTATAATGTGCAAACTTTAAATTGTTTTTCTATTGTCTATTTTATTCCACTCTAACTGGGACTCTCTCATAAGTAATTTCTGACCTGTTAACAGAAATAAGGGTTGATGAACTTATTTACAATCAGAATAATCATCTGATAATACTTGTTTGTAAATTGATATTTCCATTCATTGGGTTTCTTCAAATAGAAACAAGATACACCCAAGTCTATAACTATGAATGGCTACATATGAATCCCTACTTAATATTAAATGAGATAATACATACCTCAGACTTATACATAAGAGTTGAATCTAATTGCATGTGAAAGAAAGAGTACTGAAGGGAGTCCACATCTCTATGCTGTCATGATAAAATGTGAGCAGCATGTAGACATGTGTCCCATGCTCCACACAGGTGCTATGGGAATTTGGAGTTGTGCTAAATGAGGTGCACTCCCTCCACTTGGCAGGCCAAACAAGGGCTAGGAAGCAAATATAAGATGGTTGGACATCTGGATAAAGGTTCAGAGTAGCTTAGCATAGGATATAAGCTTTGCTAGCTTTTGTGCATAATGACAAGTTTAAACAAAGGATAAACTTGCAATTTTTAAAAAAAGAAATATCAACTACTTCCTGGACTACTTGAGTTTCCCAGTTGAAATTCCTGAATGGCAGGCCATGTCACTGAAGTCATAGAAGTCATAGCCCCCTCTCTGAACACTGTCCCTCATTCATCTTAAGGAAAATGTCAGAACAGTTTGTAACATATTGCAAATTCTCTACACAATATAACTACACACTATCAACCAAATATTCACTATTATGTACAAGGTATGGTACCTGAAGACAGGTGGAGGGAATGGTCATTCATTCATTCATTCATTCTTCTTGTTTGCTTATTCAACCAATGTTTCTGAGTACTCAGTGCCATGCCGCATTCACTTCCACAGAGGCCCCAGAGGCTGATCTTAGGCTTAAGGGCACCAACTCTGGCGCAAAACTGCCTGGGTTACAATCCTAGTGTTATCATTGACTTATTGTATGATCTTATTTACCTTATTTAACCTCTCTGTAAATTATGGATAATACCGATAGCTACTGAATATGCCTGATGTGATGATAAAGGAGTTAATATACTGTAACTCTTGGAACAGTGTCTAGCCCACTGTAAGTGCTATATAAGAGTTACCTATTTCTACTACTACTTCTACTACTACTATTTCTAACACTACAAATGGACCCTTGATTTTTGACAAGTATTGGGTGGCTGTACCCTTCAAAGGAGGCTAAGCCTCTTGTCACCCAAAGGCACATATTTACTTTGGTTGAAATTAGTCATGTAAATTCCATTCCTCTTGCCCTAGATTCCCTTAGGAATGGGCACATGATGCCATTCTGTGCAGTGAAATGTGAGAGGAAGCCTAATGTGGATTTCTGGCAATATATTTTTCACTTTTAAGAATGGGCAAAAGGAAGAGATGGCCTCTATTCTTGCCTCTGGACATTTTTGTTTGAGGATGTAGGCTTGGTGTTGCTTGGGAATATGATGGGACTGGCCTAAGGGATTATCGCTAACATTCTGAGGATGGCAGAGCAAAAAGATGGAAAGAAGATGGATCCTTGAGGATTTCACTGAACCTCTCAAAGAACCAACCCTGGAACATTTATATCAGGACTAATTGTTAGAAAATAAAGGTAAAAAGCCCCATATTATGTAAGCCATTTTTGGTTAGGTTTTCTATTACTTGCTGCTGAAAGCATCAAGTGAATTGATGTGTCACTCCTCATCATGAGGATTTATGACATCTTTGAAACTCCTTATTTATTTAAACAAATATGAGAAACACATCCAAAACTTTCTAGTAAGGAATAATGAAAGACTACTGACAGAGGATGAAATAATTAGGCTATTTCTCCTAGCTCAGATGTGTGATATTTATCTCAATATGTGTAAAAATTACAGTATATATAATGCCTATAAATTATTAAAATATTTGCATAAAATATACATATATACTTTTTACATATGTGTGAAAATATGTGCGATAGATCCCATTGGTCTCTTCACAAACTAACAGTAAAACCCTCTGAGTCACTTTCGTTCAGCACAGACATAATATATATAGGGAAACATCACCATATTTCCTTCTCTATGCGAGATGTGATTGTGGATTAAGTGTAAT
Source organism: Cabassous unicinctus (assembly GCA_029593785.1). Taxonomy (NCBI): domain Eukaryota; kingdom Metazoa; phylum Chordata; class Mammalia; order Cingulata; family Chlamyphoridae; genus Cabassous; species Cabassous unicinctus. Next base: position 29,276 of record JAQZBX010007671.1, on the reverse strand, counting down.
TAATCTACCAGAATTACCAGTAGCAGGATAGGTTAATTTGAGACAGAGGTTCTCAGGTTACATAAGAACCACTTACCCTCCCTGATGGCCTTTTTTAAAGATTCTGACTTAAAATAATAAAAATGAAATTCTATGGGCTAACCTTGAAAAAAAAAAACACCAATTTAAGAATAGTTTTTCAGTGTCAGAAGAACATCAGTTCAAAGATATGTGAAAATAGGTTAGTTGTCTTCAATTTAAACAAATATCATTTGTAAAAGACAGAAATAGCTCTAAATGAATGCTTTAATTCTTTAATGAGATCATCTTAATACATATTGTAAATTATTAATAGCCTGTTAAGAAATGTAAAAGTTGATTTGGGTTAAAAAAAAAAAAAAAAAGAGTTCAATTGTTTTCACTGGATAGATTTTTATCATCTCCAACCCAATGCCCCAAGTGCTTTATTGATGAGAGTTTTTATTTCTAATAGTTCTATCTTAAGAAACCACCTAGGTTCACAGAGAAAAAATTACACAGAGGTAATTATCACTCTTGCAGAAAGAAAACAAACATTGAATGACACAATCACTCATTGAGGAACCAACAGTGACTTTAAGAGACCATGGTACAATAAATCCATAGAGATATGACCATTTAAAAGTTGTTCTGCACCTGAATGGAACTATTCTTCTGAATTAATCAGATCACACAAGCAACTGCTTCCTACATTCTTATCTCTCTCCCCTTACCTTCATAATTTACCTATCTGAGCCGATCATGCATTCCCGTCTACCCCCTCTTGCAACCTGGCTGTATTCCAGGGAATTACTTTTCCGTACTCCCTTACCAACTGTTCTCAGCTAGTTTCAGCTGATAGTAGGTACTGGCAGGAATTTGGAAGATGGGCAAAAGGTAAAGGTGGTGCATTTCTCTCTCTTTATCAATGACTCTCTTTCTCTGACTCTCAATCTCTCTCTCTCTTTCTCTCTCTCATCTCTTGCTCATTCTCTCTCTCAATGTGTGCCTCAGATGGCATCTATGATATTAACTGGTTCCTTTTAGTTCCAAAAACCAGGCCAAATATTCTTTCTTTACTGACTCCATCTACCACCAAGCAGACAAGAGTGGTTTCAGCTTCTGCATATAGCCCCAGAGTCTAGAGTCCAATAACACTATCCTCTCTTTTTACCCCTCCAGCCTACAGGTGATAGTGACTTTCTGCTGTTACTATTATCTTGGTTGCCTCATGATCATGTGTTTGGCTTTTCAGAAGTATCCTATATGAAAATCCCTTTGACTTAGAGTGGTTATTTTTTTCCTAACTGATGCATTATCCTTGGTTCTTATTCTGAGCTATGGAAACTGCAGGCATTATTTGTAACATCCTAGAGTGAATCTTGACTTCTCACAATGACCCTACCTTTCCAATCACTGATAAACATACCAACTTCACTTGTACTCCAGAAGTGACCTACATGGGCTTGATTTCATGTATTCTTCAAATTGGTCAATCTGTTTGAAACATAGCCTCATCCTCTCATATCAGTGTGTGGTTAATTATCTGTTTCATTTGGCCTATGGATAACTGTAACAGAACAAGAGGGTATCAAAATGTATATAAAAGCCGTGTTATAATGAATTTCTAATGTAGTTTATTTCATTACATGTGACTGGGCTTTGAAGAGACTTTCAGAATCAAATTGTAGAGAAAACTTTCAGTGTGGAATGTCCCACCTCAGAAAAACAACAATAAAGGGCACCTGAAGAGAACTACTGAAGGAAAAATGGGTATAACACAGTGAAGAAAAGAATGCAATAGGACAGCTAGAACCTAGTTAAATCTAAATCTCTGAGAAGGGATGCAGTATCTTAAGTCTGTCTCTGATAAAGAAATATAATATAGAGATTATCAAAGGAAATTGGCACCTATCAATATACAATCCACAATATGGCTATATCATCTTTAATCTTTGCAACCTTTCACTTAACATAGGTTAGGCTTCTGAATGTTCCAATACCTGAGGACACACCATAGAGGATAATTTTGGGTGACCACATCTTTTAATTTTAATCCACTCGGGAAAATCCTGCATCTGAAGTTAGTGCTCAGCCTTCCATTTTCTCTACAGCAGAGAATAATCAGCCTGTTTGGATAGGAAGTAAAAGAAGGGAGAAATTTTCAGCAGTCAACAGAAAATTTGTACCAGGTAAAGGTGATTATTTCACCTTTAATGAGCTCCTTGCATGCATCTGTATATCATGCAGGTAGTTGCCTATCTATGTATGCATAAGATTGGCTGTGAACCTACGAATGTGTATATGATTTTTTCTCCAGGTCTAATCCTTCCTGATCTACTTCAGATAGGCTGAAACTAGATAAATAAATGATGATCAGGGTCTCCCTAGATGGTTGTAGCCTATTGCACCTTGGAACACCAGGTTGCAGTTTGGTTGACCAATAAGGGAAGAATTCAACTAAAATAGTGTGAAAATGGATAGGTCAGCAAAGTTAGAATCTCAGGATTTCAGACCCAATAGTTCTTATTTATTTATAAAACAACCTAGATGGTGGGTGTTTCTTTGTTAGTCTTTCAACTAGTATGAAAATGAGAAGACAGATGAAGAGAAATGGACTTCTAGAACAATTCTTTATTTTTTTTCAGGGTTCATTAGCATGAATAGCTTAGCCCTCTTATCCATAGATGAGGTATCCTCTTGCAGGAGTGGCATCTCTCCTGTGGTCTAACTGAAAATCATGAGGCACTGTAGAGGCTTTGAATTTGACTTTAACTTTGGTTTTGTTATTGCTTTTGTTGTATCAAATTTCAAGGTTAGAAGTGAAAAACATATCTCTAGAGTTTTGTTCTTAAAATTCAAAGGAAATTATGGAAAATTGTATTGCCATTCCTGGGGTATAGTAATAACACTGATCTAGTCACCATGAAGAGAATCATTTAATGACATATTATTGTAGATACTAAAAGATGCTAAGCTTACTCTTCTAAGATATCTTATCCTAAATGGATAGTTGTATGATGGCAATATTATTAAAACATGAAAACATTGTTAAATAATTTTTGTTTTGCCAATATATGTATGTGTGTGTGTGTGCCTGTGTGTTTTACTATGGTGGGGTGGGGAGGGCAGGTGATATAGAGGACTAGAGTCTGCTGATTAAGGCTACATACTTGATTTCAAATGAGCTTTATGCTCACTCCTCCCTTTCTATTTCCCAAACCCCAAATTAATCAGTTGCCATGGTATTGCTAGACATAGAGATAATCAAAGTTTTCCCATTGGTAAGCCACTGTGATGAATTCAAGTTTCTCTAGATAATATTTTACAGTCAAAATGAAGACAAAAGCAATAAAAAAAAATTCTGCTGTTTAAAAAAACAAATCAAATCAAAAGAAAAGAAAATTTTAAATAACAGTATTGCTTTAACACAAACCTATAGTGCAGGAAATCTGGGTAAGGCAGCTGCAGTAACTCACCAATTGCACACATATGGCCCACCAGCATATCTGCTGCTTGCTGACATTGCAGGAGACACACATGTACCACAACCAGTGAGCAGAACAGAGTTGAAGGCAGAGCCCTCAAGTTCAGGTTTACTTAAAGAAGAGTGTTTCTTGAAGCATATTTACCTCTCAGGCTTACATAATATCTAACATTTTAGAAGGCAAAATTTGAAGTTTTCTGGCATACTCAATTATGGGAGTAGGATACGGTGAAGATATTCATTACTTTTGACATGGATAAGCCTGTTCCTAGAAAAGTCTTGAATTGTCATTGACTTTAAAACATTTTCAGTGTAAAACCCCATACATCTATGTAAACGTATACACTCCTTTTGTACTTCTGCATTCTATTCCAAACTCAGCCACAAAAGTCAACTTTTGGCAAAAGTGGTTTAAGTTCAGCAAATTACTAAATAGGATTTGCCAAACTTTATTTTCCCTTGCAATTTAACCCTCTATCCAAGCTGGGGAAAAGGCAAACCACATGTCTCTAATACATTTATACTTAATATGGTGAGATATTTTGTCAGTAGTCTACTGTCCAAAAATGCTTTTGAGATTCTTAAATAGTTTCTTTTCTCTTTGTCTTCCATATCTCCACTGATTTGAATACAAAAGACCAATTTTCCAACTATTGTAAGTTTAATTTGATGCTCAAGAGTAAGAGATTCTTTTCAGTTTGAAACATGGCAAAACATATGCCTGTGTTTCTCACCTTTTATTAAAAAACTTATGACCTGTATTTCAAGTGACCTGATCACTTGAAAGAGTTTTCAAATACCTACCAGAATCTTACTGAATCATATGGTTTCCTTTTTTAAAATATTTTATTTTTATTTTTAAAGAAGCTTTAGATTACATAAATGTTACATAAAAAATATAGGGGATTCCCATATACCTTACCCACTCTCCCTCCCTCACTTTCCCACATTAACAACATCTTTCATTAGTGTGGTACATTTATTACAATTGATGAACACATATTGAGGCATTGCTACTAACCATGGACTATGGTTTACATTATAGTTTACACTTTGCACCACACAATTTTATAGGTTTTGACAAAATAATGCCCTATTTCCATCATTGCAATCTCCTACAGGACAATTCCAAAGTCCCAAAAATGCCCCCATGTTACACCTATTCTTCCCTCTCCCTCCCCTCAGAACCTCTGGTGGCCATTGTCTTTATAACAACGATACGAGTTCTTCCATTGCTAGACTAATAAGTTCCCCCCTTATGTTTGTTCATTTCTCACTCTTGAGGATTTTGGGACGGTGATGCCCACTCTGTTTCTGATTGAGAGGGGGCTTAGATCCCATGGGGCAGATGAATGGAATTACCTTACTTGCACTTGCAGACACTCTCCGCTTCCTGGGATGGGTGTTGTCCATCATCATCCTTTTGTTAGTTGTCCTGGGTGGGTCCAATGAACTGGAGAGTAGGTGTTGCAACTCTGCTGAGATTCAGGGTTCAAATGGTTTATTTTTAATGTTAAGACTTAAAAATAACTCTGAATGTGATAAAGCACCTCCCAGTTTGTGTGAGAATAAAAATGATATAATCACTGCCTTGCTCTTTTTGCTATTTGACTCTACTTTAGATAATTTAATGTAAAATAGCAGTCTCTTTGTCTGTTAGCAGCAACCAAACCATGATGTGTCTTTTCCCATATTAAATATAAATACAAATGATTTAATATGAAAGAGTTTGCTTTTCCCAACCACTCATCCCACCACAATTATACACATTCAGTCCCTATTATCCATTTATAATTTATTTTGAAAATAAGTTAACACATCTCTTGCCATTCTGGCAAGAAAAGATGTAAATTCTGATGAGAGGCAGACACGTCGATGACAGTCTGCAGTCCGACACACTTGAAAATATTGTGCATCATGCAAAGAAACTTTCATGAAATAACTCACAAGAGGCCTCCATGTGAAGAGAGACCATGAAGCTATAGAGTTGGAGACAAAAGAGACTGTTTTCCAACCCTAACCTCAATTTTTATGTCAAATGGATAGAACCCATGTCAGAATTTTTTCCCTAAGCCAAATTTCTCCTATTGTTGTTTAACCCTAATTTATCTCAAGTCATCTGTGAACATTCAGTCAGTTAGCAACCAAGCTATCCAATAGCAGCGTTCCATGTTCTTGAAAACCGTCAATAAACCACAGGTGCTTAGCAAGGGTGTGTAGAAATGAGATATTGAGAACTACTTCATAATGTAATCAACTGAAGAGCACAGCACAGCTCATTGGGTAATTGTATGGCTACTGGAGCTGGGCAGCCTGGATTTGAAACATTTCACTCTAGTATTTACTAAGCATTAGATTTGAGTAAGTTACTTAATCTTTCTGTGGTTCAATTTACTCATAAACATAATAGAGAATATAAATAGTATTACTTTATATAGCTGCCATAAGAATTATATAAATAATACTTGTAAAGTAATGATAGCCCCTCACAATTAATTCATTCATTCTTATCTCATCTCTTTCCAGAGGCTACTACCTGCTTCTTTATCAATTCTGCTCAACTGAACCTTCAAAACTAGGCTACAAACTTGCTTTTCCTGGAATGATTCCAAAATTAATCCAATTTAATGTCAATCTCTTCTCTTCAATCTTACCTCAGGCTTCCAGTGGTGATTAAGCTATTTTATGGGAATCTATTGTTTTGATATTGTATGATTTCATCATCACTTTGTAGTGTGATTTACAACTCTTCAATTAGAAAGCAGAAATATTTTCTGTTTCTGCTTTGTTTCTGGTTCCATTCCATCTCTTTATCTACACCACATATAAACATATGCACACATAATACAGCACTGTTCAAAATAATTTCTTTAATTCATTCATTTATTTAGTTAAGAAGGAAATAGCAATAGAAGAGTTTGGGTATCTAATAAATCCAGATACTTTCAGTGCAGTTGAAGAAATGACAGATTATTCATTTATTTCCAGAACGAGTTATTGAATATAAGACACTGTGGTAGGTTGTGGTGATGCAGAGATCTACAAGATATGGTCCCCACCCTTAAATAGCTCACTCACATGATTTCAACTTCATGTCATACAAACACTGATAAAGTGTAAGAGTATTTATGAGTCCTAAGAAGGGAAGAAAGGCTACATACAGGAGATAAGCTTTGAACTGACTCTTAGGTCATAAGAAGGTATTCGCTAGGTAGGGGACAAGACAACAGCGTTCTAGGGAAAAGAAACAAGTACAAAGGCATAGGCTGTGGAACAGAACCGCATATTAAAGGAATTGCGAGGTTTGTGTGACTGGAACATAGGTGATATGGCGGGAACTAGAGGCTGAAGACCAAGGATGAGGCCAGGTTTAAGTCTGATTCTGAAGGGCACAGCAGGACAAATCAAGAGTCCAAAATTTAACTTCTGGGCAAAGGACTCCAAAGTGGTCTCTTAGGAAAGAACACTGATTTGAATAGCTTCTGGGAAGATCAAGAATGGATAGTCGGGAAGATTGGTGCCAGGGAAAGCAGATAAGAGGCCACTGAAAAAGCTGATCGAGAGATAATGAGGGCCATCCATCCATTCATTTGGTTATTTTGGTAAAAGTGACAACTGAAACGGGCTTGGAGGAAGAAAACCAGACTGAATCCTTGCTTTCCACTTACAAGCTGTCATTTAACCTCTCTGAGCTTTAGGATCATATCTATAAAATGCAAACAATAATACCCAAAAGATTATGTGGATTGAGTAAAATGATACATATGAATATGCTTTGTAAACTGCCACATTCTGTGCTAATGTAAAGTGATATCAATATTATTGTTATATACTCATAAATCTGATAATTTATTCAAAGCAGTGAATTTATTTTAAATGTAATTTCCAACTAACAAGGTATCCTATTTTCACCAATAACAAAAGGCTGAATAAATCAAACCTCATTAAATAGAAGTCAATTTTTCCAGTCCCTTGCATTTAAAATTAATGGTGTAAAACAGTTCAGTAGAAAAGAAAATGGTGCTGAGTAATCATTTCTAATCTACTTCTATCTATTTTTGTCCATGTTTTTTCTAAGTTACATGCCCAGTGAGGCCTACAAGGTTTTAGAAATACGTATACATATATATATACGAAAAAAGTTCTTGTGTAACCTCTCAGTTTTCTCAGCCATACACACACAGGAAAAGATGAAAAAATAGAATATTTGTCAAGATGATTTGATACTGTACAGATGGGCATTATATAAATATTGATACTATTGGGATATTTAAACTACTGTGGCTGCAAAGGAGGACATTTTCATTTTTAACTGACATATACTCTAGACATAATGATGATAATAGGAGTTAGCAAGACTGTCCATTTATTCCCTACGTTAGCAGCCTTGAGTTGTACATTCCCTAGCTACACCATGAAAGGAAGGCACTTGTATCTTTTTTTCTGAAAAGAGATAGAAAATAGCAATTATTTTTTGAATCTAGAATAAATTTGCTAAGAATTTGACTTGTAAAAGTAAAAGAGAGGTTGTGACTACTCTTCCTCTCATACCCAAGGAGTCAGGAAGCTAATCATTAGAATGATTTGGAGGAGAAATTTTAAACAAGCAAAAGAGTTACATGTCAGTCAGGAAGTAATAGGTTGCTTGCATTGATTGGGTGAGGTGTCAATATTTTTGGTACATATAGTTTGAATAAGACAGTGGTCCTTGTTATATAGGGTAAATTGCTTAGTATTTCAAACACCCCTTCAACTTCGGGAGAAAGTGGTGATAAAGTTCAAAGGTGGCATGTTGTACCTGACATTCAGCTATGGCCACAAGTGTGTACTTATCAGCCTACCGTTAGAATCCTGGATGGGTTTCCTTTCACAGGTTCAGTCTCTGGTTTGGCAGAGCTGCCACCTAGTATGTCATCTACTTCAAATAAAAAAATATTCTACTGCTGAGAAGACTATTGTAACTCATAGACTATAGTTATCAGTAATATTGTAATATTTTAGCAGCAAAAGCAAAGAAGGTACTATATCAATGCTAAGGGTCAACAATAGGGACATTTAAAGGGGTATGGGACTCTTCTTTTTGGAGTAATGAAACTTTCTAAAATGGACTGAGGTGATGACAGCACAATTCTGTGATGAAACTGAGAGGCACTGAGTGTACACTTTGGGTGGACTGTATAAGGCAGGGGACTGTATAACACAGTGAACCCCATGGTGGATGATGGACTGTGGTTAACAGAACAAATATGAGAACATTCTTCCATGAACTATAAAAAATATACAATACTAATACATGGTGTTAATAATAGGATGGTTTGTGGGAAAAATACACCAAGTATAAGCTATGGACTATGGATAACAGTAATATTATGATATTCTTTCATCATTTGTAGCAAATATGTCACAATAATGTAAGGTGCTGGTGGTGGGGCGATGTGTGGGAATTCTATATGTATGAATGTTTTGTAAACTCACAACTTCTCTAATTTAAAACAAAGATCTTCAAGTAATTTTTTTCAAATTTCATTCTGAAAGTTACTTAGCTTTAACCTAAAAAATATGTCAGAAATCATGGGTTTAATGGGTTATTATAATAAGCAAAAATTTTTTAAATTAAAAATTTAGGTGTACTACCTAAAATTATTTCACATATCACCTGTGGTATGCTTGCAGTACTTTGAGAACACACTGTATAAATTAAATTTCAAAGGGAAAGGCAAAATACCTTAATATTATATACTTTAAAGACTACCCTTCTTATTTAGAATAGCCTTGTTTATATATGTATTTGCAAATTACAATACATTTGTCTGTACTTCTTAAAGGAAATCTATTACTCTAGCTTACACTTTTTAACTACTTCATTTATTATTTATTCGATAAACATTTATTGAGCACCTACTGTGTGCAAGTGACTGTGTATTTGCATCAAATTTGTCCTCCTTAATGATTTGGAGACTCCCAAGCTTAGTGATGTTTTCTTCTTTGATAGACGATTTTTTTTACTTTTTCATTATAAATAACTGAAAACGTATTTGCAAATTCAGGGATGCCCTGTCTGTCTAGAATAGAGGATTCTTTAAGGTTTTGATTACAAATAAATGAAATTTTCAAATTGCAAAAAATTCTGCTGCCTCCATTTCCTTTGCCATAACTATCATTTATTTTCTTTGAAACACTGTGAGTTCTTGTCAATTTGTATCTCCAAATAATAAATGATATTTTATTTATAATTTATAACCCCACTTGGTGCTCTCTGCCTTTAATAGGAGCTGAAGTATCTAGACCCTCCTCTTCCTGCCTCAACCCTGGCAGGGAGAGGCACCTGCCTCAGGCTCAGCAAATCAAATACCCTTTCCTGGAAGCTTGATTTGAAGGGGTAATACAGCCACGCAGACCAGCCTATTCCTGCTGCACAGTCCTTTTCTCCATTCCTGGTTCGCAGCCCTCCAGGCTTCCTGTTCTTGAGGGCTTTTCTGTCTTCATCTCCACACTCCCACTGATGTAGTAAGCACCCCACAGCTTCCCAGACTATGCAGAAATCTTCTTGTGGGTTCCAGATAGATAGTCATGCAGCCATGAATTCTGACTGATACTAAGACAGTCAAAAGGACAGGAATCTTGCCTGGAGCACCTTATTCTAAGGATGGTGTGAACTCCACTTGGGAGAATTCTTTTGGTGTTGGGTGATTGATCTTGTTACTCCACTGGATAGTGTATTATAGAATTAGGTCTGAGTATCAGGAAACAAGCACTAGGGGGTCATAGGTATAACACCAGGGTACAGCACTGCAGGAAATGCTAAAATAAAAGTTAGATTCCACTGGTAATCCAGAGAATAGAATAAGTCACTGTTATCCTCTGCACTAGGATAGGACAGGCATGTAGAAGACGTTCAAACCTCAGGATACATAAGAATCACTTTGGAAGTTTTCTTGAAAATGCAGAGCCCTGGTCTTCATTCCCAAGGATTCTGATGCTGGTTTTCTTCAGGTCACCCTTTCAGAAATACTAATCTAAGTGGTATGAGTTGAGGTCCATTTGATTCAAAGTATCATCCTTATCCATTTTTCAACTTTCCTAAAATTTCTATCCAACTTTTCTTGGAAGAGAGGGTGTAGAGTAGACATTATCTCTAAAAGGATTCTATTGCTTAGGAAATCTGACAAATCAACATAATGTAGTATTCTATCATATGTACACTTAGCTTGACAGAATTCCATTATACAGGTTTAACAAAAGAGCATTTTTAAAAATGGAAAGAAAAATTATAAATAGTGCAAGCAATTCTTCTTGCCCACTATAAAAGAGGACACATGCCCTAGGTCAGTCTCAATATCCTTTTGCCTCTAAGAGTGACCATCTCACCAAACTGCAGATGATTCTAGGGTCTACAGATGTGTACATTTCTAATGACATGATCCCAAAACATGAGCCAATCACTTTGTCAGGTAGTCAACCACACAAACAGCAATCTCTTCCAAGGTTATCAGAAAAATTACCACATTAGATTTATTAAGAGACCTTCTTAAGGATCTTAGGTAATTTTGCTAACAGTGATTTTCAGCTATGTGCCAACTTAAGAACTTGATACCCAAGCAAGATGACTCTGCTCTGTTATCCAACATTCAGAGAGGCAGTGCAGTGTAGACCAGGGGTTAAGTGCCTTCACTCTGGAGCCAGATTGATGAGTTCAAAGTCTTGCTCTGCCATTTATTAGCTATGTGACTTTGTGAAGGTCGCTTACCTCTCCAAGTATCAGCTTCCTCAGCTTCCTCATCTGTAAATTAATAGTCTCCCCTTCATAAGGAGAGATTCTGGCTTCCAGAGTGTCAAAATCATGTACAAATCTTGGTATAGAAGGCTTTCTCACCTTCCTGCATTTTCCAAGGCTAGAATCCTGAAACATTGAGTGTGGAAATTCAAGTTATGCTTTGTATTCACCTTGGCAACAACTGTGACTGTGAGCAATGCCACAGATGTAAGATTCCACACACAAGCTGAAAAAATTCAGCAAAGCCTTTTGGTTACTGAATTTTCATAGTAAGAACAGTGACTTGTTTTAAAACTGGAAGCTTTTCCTGACCATCAGTCTAGGTTGGGTTCCCCAGTCACACACTCTCAGAGCACCCTGTAACTCTCCCCAGTGATACTTAGAGTAATTTTATTTAAATTCTTATTTAGTCTATCTCTCCACTGATCCTGCTCTTACCCTGCTCCCATGCCGCTGCATGTCAACTCCATTAGCACAGTAGTTTGGTCTTACCCAGTTCTATATCACCGGTATTTAATATAGTCCCTTGAGAAAAGCAGGCATTCAGTATGTATTTACAGAATGATTGAACATGTGAATGAAATCATATATATGCATAGATTTAGATATTTTCCATTTCTAAAGTGGTGGCTCTGAGTAAGGAATGAGGCTTATATCCATTTCTACATTGTCAGTTTTAAAGTCAACCATATACTTCACCATACCAAGTATTCACTCAATTCATTTGAATTCAACAAACACTTCTTGAGCCCTACCATGTGCTACAGTGCACAGGATACAAAGATGCTCTCAACTAGTTCACACTCCCTTGCATCCTCTTTTCCCATCTAAACCCACAGGTGGGGAAAATTTACATTATTCTTTGATTAAACAAGCCTTTGTGAAATGACTGCTGTGAACTCTGCTAAGCATCTCTAGCTCTGTCTTTCTTCTTTGCACCTTCTTACAATAGTACAGGCAGGGACACTTGCTGTCTTTGTTGTGTGCTGTGTGACTTTGAAAGAGCAATTATTCATTTGCCACATGTGTATAAATGGGACCTTCTAGATGAGCCACCTGGGTCTGGGGCAATGATATGTTCTTGTTTGTATTAGTTAGGAGAGACTAGGTGATATTGCAGTTAAAAACTTCAAAATCTCAGTTAGTTGAGTTTATTTCTAACTCTCCCAAGTGCTTTGCAAGCACAATGGCTCCCCAAGGGCAGCTCTCTTCCAAGAATCAAGGATCCAGTTGTTTCCATTTTGTG
>JAQZBX010007671.1:0-16672 GCA_029593785.1 Cabassous unicinctus | reverse complement strand
GGTGTAATGTATTTTTGTCATGACTAATCCCAAATCAATCAAATAAACTGTGAGACCACCATAGAGGTGGACTAGATCACCTGTTCCTCTAATTTACACTAGAGGAGATAGATCCTAAATGACCACCCAATATCGCAGAACTAGTTAGAGGCAACACCAAAACTAGTAACTAGGTGTTCAGATATCCATCAATTCCATACATTCTCCCCCAACAGTAGGAGACAGCAGAGCCTTTATGGGTTAACCAGAGATGAGCATTTCATATCAGTTGATGATTAAATAGAGTAAGAGCCTTTTACCTAATATCCATAGAAATTCCAGTTCCCTGGACTTTCCATTTTCAATGCACTATGCTATTTTCATTGAGGAAATTCAGTAGGCAGGCACTAAATTTTGTTGAGCCCTGAGGCCTGGATTTTAAATTTTTATTAAGTACATATGTTGCCTTCCCACATCAAACACAGAGAGTTAAATTCTAGTTTAGAAAATCTGTTGGCATTTATTGGGCATATATGAACTGATTTGGATCTTATAACACAGTGATCTTGATTTATAGATTATTCTCTTTTATTTATAATTTTCAGAGAATTAAAGTAGATTAAATATTTAGCAGTTTACTTTTCATAATAGTTGAAAACACATTTGGGAGAGGGGAAAGTTTTTAAAAAGAATACATGTTAAATTACCTAACTTGGGGTTCAGAGCATCAGAGGCAAAAATCTGCAGAATAGTCTGCCTCTCTTCTTTCCTCATACGCCCTTCCTTTCACACATCTATACTAAACATGCTTCTCCACTCAAGGGCCCTTTACACACTGAAATCAGAAGTGACAAAAGAAGGTGATGGTGGCAAATATCTTCTTGCCAGGATATAGGATATGAGACAGGTTTGGCATCAACCAAACCCCAAAGTGCCCTCTGATGATAACATGCACAAGACCTCTGTGCTTACCCAGCCCCTTTAGGGTTGTGGTGCCCAAAAGCACCTCTTCAGGCCATTTCAAATGCCAGTCACAACTACTTCCAGGAATTTCCTAGGAAACTTCCTTCAGTTCTCAGGAGATCCCTCAAGCACAGCCTTTTTCACATTGCCTTAGCAGGCTTAATAGTTCCTACACCACTCCACTTTCTCTAGGTCTCCTTGATATTAGCAAAAATAAATAAATAAAATTTAAACTATAGTTATGGTTCACCTTCTTCCTCCCTTTCAAATTCTATTCCTTTAGCCCAGTGCCCTCCAGCTGTGCATGAAGAAAGTGACTCTTTCAGATCTGCTGCCTGCATCAGTCTGTAAATTAGCTGGCAAGCAGCATTAAGAGACCAACAATTGGCTGGTGCCTTCTGCTGAAAGTGTACTTCCCTCTCCTTTCTCTGTCATGCCAACTCTCTTCTTGAGTGGGTATGACTTGTGCCAGTCTGAGCCAATGCCCAAATTGGGCATTCTAGCAGGCAACTCAATAGTCTGCTGCTTAGCAATAGCATTGCTAATCATAGAATCTTATCAAAATGTTATGTGAATTATATGGGAGTGAAACAGATAAGTTTAGTCAGAGTAACTTGATAACATTCCAGAGAATGTCTCTTCACCTAGAGCCCACAGGAGCACAGCACTGTCTGTGAGACACCATATTTATCCTTGATAACCTTTACTCATCACCAGGTCCTAAATTACTGAGATGTTGGTCAAGTCATTGAACTTCCCTGCACTCCACCACTCTGAGCTACAGAGCAAGAATCCTAATGTACTTATTTTTCTTTCTCACATGGTATGTAAGGATAAAAGTGAGACATAATTATAAAAATGCTTTGAACAATTGTAAAATAATGTATGGAATTATAACCTCATTCATTACTTGTGGGGGTATATAATGGCACAACCAACTGGAAACCTTTTGAAATATTATTACATCCACTAGGAATAAGTTTGTCTCTCTAAAACAGAAAATCTAAAACAGAGGCTTGTACAAGAAAGAGTTTATCTCTCTCCAATAAATCTAAGGAAAGAAGTCTATTGCTAAGACAACTCCAGAAGGTACCCAGGTTACTTCTAGTGCTGACACCTTAGAGTGGGACCCTGACCCTCATACTCCAAGATGCCTCTAGATCTCTAGTTAATACATCTCAAATTCTGATATCAGTAAAAGGCAAAGGAGCAAAGAGAAAGTAAGGGCAAAGGATATATGCCAGCTATCTTTTAAGATAATATCCTGAAAACTACCATGCAACATTTCCACTTACATATCATTGGCCAGAATTTAATTTCATCACATGGTCACACTCCATAGCAAGGGAAGCTGAGAAATGTCTCATAGGAGAATGGGTTTGGGGGTTGGCCATATTGGCAGTAGTTGTTCTTTCTTATTACATTACTTCTGAAGCATTGGGGTAGGTGCCAACTGAATATATAGAAGAGACAGTGAAGATCCACACAGATAAGTGGTATATGTACCCTGCCTTCCAAAATTCATCTGAAAGATTTTGGGATGATTTGTTCTCAAAGGAAGCAAGAGGCAGTAGGATCTCTACCTTCTTATCCTGCCACTCACTACCTCATTCTCCATGCTCCTGTGGCACTAATTGTCTTTTTGAAGCCTCAGTTATCCCAATGCATTTTCACCTTAGGACTTCAAACTTTCTCTTTCCCTTGCCTAGAGTGCACTTTTCCCCATCGTGGCCTCCTCATTCAACCATGAAGGCTCAATTTAAAAAACACTTTATCAGGGAGGTCTCCCAGGATCACCTAAGCTAAAGTTGAACTCATCCTACTCCTACCCCTCTATCATCCTATCCATTATCATATTTGATACACTAATTATAACTATCTGAAATTATTCTAATGATTTGTTTTTATGTATGTCTGTCTTCCCCCATTAAAATGCAAGCTCTGGGGACAGGTACTTGAGCTGTGCTATTTACAGTATCTAGAACATTGCGCATTAGGAAGCTCCCAGTAAGTATTTGTTGAATGAATAAGAAATGTCAGAAGATGCTATGACACCTAGGAATGGGGGAGGGGAACTTGGAGATTTTTTCCTAGTCATTTAAGGGAATTAATGACCCTAGAACCAACAATTTCAAGAAAGCAATAGTTTTTACAGAGACAGATTTTTTACAGAGGAAGGTGCCTCAATAACTTTACTTGGGATATTCCTAACATCCTCTGAGAGTCTGAGAATGTTTAATTCTTTCATTGTTTCCAATGCCTGGTTTCTGGTATCTACCTTTTATTTTGCCTCCTAAGCTGACACTAGGAGGGTGGGTGGGAGAGCAAAACACTGGATATTGTACACATTTCCATGTGTGCATCATATGAAAGCCATGCATCTTAAATTGCCTAGTGATTAACCAAAGGCTCTATATACACCTTTATCTCAGAGGACAGTGTGAAGGCCTATGCCTATAAACAAAATTTAAAAACTTATTAATTTTATCTCTTTTGTACTATGTTAAAAGCTTCTGAGTCCATTAGTAGAGAGTCTTTCTTCTGGCAATTCTGTGCCACCCTTTCCTATCCTTCAGGAAAGTTGGGGGGTGTATTCAGAGGGACATTAGAGTTTTAGTTAGTTTTCACCAGGAGAACACAAACTAAATTTAGAACTGGCTAATGGAGAAACCTTGCCAGTAACTACTGTTAAAGAAAATTCATCTGCTTATTTCTATTGGGGAATATTGAGTTGTATGTATCATTTATTGACATAAAGGCCTATACATAAAGACACAATTTGCTTTCTTTGAAAGTCTTGGCAATCAACCATTATCTGACTAAATCCTAAACAAAAAACCTTTCCACAGATTACTAGCCTGCTTATAAATTTCAACTTCCAAATGCCACAGGCCTATGTTCTTGGTCTTTGTTTAGTATTTCTCCCAACAGAACCCTAAATGTATGAAAGAGGTTCCATTACAGAGGGTTTCTTCCCCGTCTTTCCCCCCCTAGTTTCATGTGCAGTAACCTAGAGTTCACAGGAGAAATCCCATTCCTAGGATAAAATTTGAAATGGCAGCTTCTATTTCAGATGGTCTTAGCACTAGTTATTTTCAGAGGAAAAGAAACAAGTATTTTTAAAAGGGAAAGAAACTGGTAAAAAATTATAAATATTATTTAGCTTCCAATTCTTGAGAGAGCAGTATCCAGAGGAAAATAAAGCTTTTTGTATATCATTCAAGTGCCCAAAGTTGACACCTTTCACCCATGGAGTAGATATGCTCCATGGCTTGCTTGGGTAAGTTTCAGAAAAGCCTCCAAACTAAAAATATTTGCTCCACCAACTTGCTTCCGTGCCCGAAATCCCTACCAGTTACATTCTTCCTCTGTGATTCTGCACTTCTCAGAAGAGTTCTACCACTCCCTCCTCCCCACAAAGCAGCAAACGTGATAACATACCATCACATTATAATATTTAGACAAATAATGTATCAGATTATCAATAGTTTGTTCTTTATTGGTGAGTAGCATTCTGTTGTATGTATGTACCACAATTTGTACATCCATTCACCAATTGATGGCTGTTTGGGTTATTTCTACTTTAAGACTGTTATGAATAAATCTGTGTTCATATACAAGTCTTTGTGTGGATATAAGCTTTAATTTCTCTTGCTTAATTACCTAGAAGTAAGATCACTGATTGTTATACTAAGTGTATGTTTAACTATATAAGAAACAGCCAATCTGTATTCCAAAGTGGTTTTCACATTGTACGTTTCCACCAAATGGATGTGGGTTCTAGTTGCTCTACATCTTCAAGGCCAGTATTTTAATGGAGAAGAGAAATGAGTAATGGGAAGAGAGGGAGGAATTTGTAAAATATGAAACCCTTGTCAGAATCTTTCTGTGCGGGAAGAAACCAGCCATCAGCTGCCCTTCTCTCTAGTCTGCCTCCCTCACCTCTATCTACCAATACTCAAAGCTGGTATCCCCATAATAGGAATTGTATCCATGTCTTTGATACAAACAATTGCCTCAATTATCAGTTCTTTTGGAGGCTGTTTTCCTGTTTGCTTTCCCTGGCTTTTTCAGATTCTTTTGGCTGCCCAGACTTCTCCTGGCTTTCATTTGAGGACTTTCACCTTTTTTGACCTCAGTTATGTGTACCCTGCTTGTTTGTCATCAGCCCAATGAATCTGTTCATACCGCCCTTTTTCTTTAGTGCATAGATACAAGGCCTGACTTTGACTCTTATTGAAAACTGGCACAGGCCATTTTGGTCCCACCTAATATGTTCTTTTTTGGGAGATAATTATAGCCACTACTGATTCACATTCTCTCCAATAAAGAAAATCTCAGACAAAATTCTCCAAAATATGCAGACATTTATTAAATAAATTTTTACATTCAGACAGGCACAGATCTGTTTTTATAATCTGTTTTGTAAGCTCAAAGAAGCCCTATTTATCTGCCCTTTCAGCTGTGTCTATGACCTCTTACATGGAAAAGTCATTAGAAGCAGATTTATCAATATTCTAGATGCAGGATTTCATTACTCTTATAATTACATCAGCACCAATGGCTAGACACAGGATGGAGCCACAGGCACAATCTTTGTGTGTACAGGCTAGGCTAGGCCTGCCACATTCTTAATCCCTATTATGAAAGGGTGGGGAGTGTCTCTAAAATATTCTAGTCATTCCACATACCAAGAATACCACTCATTTCATCAAGGGAAGTCTATTTCTAAAGTCCATTACATTAATTAATAAAACACGAATTTCTTTAATGAAAACTCATTTCTAGCTTTTACTGTAGCATCTGGTGCTAATCAAAGATAAATAAAAGCACATGTAGGGGGACGGATGTGGCTCAAATGGTTGGGCGTCTGTCTCCCATGTGGAGGGACCTGGGTTCGATCCCCAGGACCTCTTGGTAAAAAAAAAAAGCACATGTAGTAGGCACATTTAGAGAGTGTGAACCTTCTCATAATATGTTATCTGGCCAGCCAGGAAATGTGAATTTCTGATTGCATAGTACATGACTCTAAAGAGGCAGTACCTACATATATCACACACAATGCTTGATATTTATGCACAAGTATTTTAAACTTAATTACAGATATCATAACAACCCTTGACTCCTGCCTTGGAAACAATTTTTTACTGAGCACTCATTATCCACCTGTCACTCTGCTAAATATTTTATAATTACATTTAGATTCCTCATCTAGAAAATTATAATAACTCAATGAGGTAGGTATCATTATGTATGTCTATTTTACAAAGAAGAATTCAATTTTCAAAGGTCATTTGAAGACCTAGAGTTCAAATCTGGATCTACTTAATCCAAAATGATATTTCAGACATATTTTAGTTTAAGTGATATAAATACATTTTAGCATCCACCAAAAGATATAAATAAGTTATTGTATTTTATCTTTCTTATACATTTTTGATTAATAGATATTTTTGAGAATATGATGAAAACACCTGCTTCTGTCCCCATCAAAGTGGACATAAATGCCCAATTTTGTCAATAACTCCAAGAGGTGTAAGAACACTCCACTTTTCCTCCCAATGCCCAGCATGAGTCCCCTACAACAAAGAATGTTATATGTTTCTCTACTTTAGAATGGTAATGTGTGCTATCTGCTCTGGTTCCTGTTTGTACTTCTCCCTGTGTAATTTTTTTCTGAGATGGTGTTTCCTAGTTCTTCATTTAAAAATGCCCATAGACACAGGCAGTTGATCTGCAGAAACCAACAGCAGAAGTTCCTATATTAGTTAGCCAAAGGGGTGCTGATGCAAAGTACCAGAAATCTGTTGGCTTTTATAATGTGTATTTATTTGGGGTAGAAGCTTCTAGTCTCAAGGCCATAAAGCATAATTTACACTTCCCTCACCAAAGTCTGTTGCCATGTGTTGGAGCAAGATGGCGGCAATGTCTGCGAGGGTTCAGCCTTCCTCGTCCTCTTAAGGCTCCTTGGTCCCAGCTTCTTCCGATATCAGCTGTAGGTTGGGGTAAGTTTCGTCTCTCTCTCCAGGGCTCATTTCTCTCCAGGCTCAGCTGCTCTGCTCTCTCCACAAGGCCAGCTGCAGACAGGCAACTGGCTCATCTCTCTTCCCAGGGCCTCTGCTGGGTCTAATGGAGACTTCACTCTTTCTTCATGTATCTGTCTCTCTGTATTCTCCTTCTCTGTGTATTTACTTCCTGGGGCTCCAGCATCAAAACTCCAACTCTCTCCTATGCCATGTCATTTTCTTTGTGAGTTCCTGCCCACCAAGGAGGCAGGGACTCAACCGTCCTACTGACATGGCCCAATCAAAGCCCTAATCGTAATTTAATCAAGTAAAAGTGAAACCTCTGAAGTTAATACAATCGAATACGCCCAGAGGAGCAGACCAGTTTACAAACATAATCCAAAATCTAATTTTGAAATTCATAAGCAATATCAAACTGCTATAGCTCCTACCTGATGACTATACTACACTTGCAAGGTGTCAGTTACAACAGTTGCCTTGTATTCATACTGCAAAAACTGTACTTAATGGTTTTGTCCAAAGCCATCATGGAAATAAGATCTCTAACTCAAGGTTACATCCATATCCAGTAGTCAATTTTCTGCTGGCCAACAGATCACCTCAGAGAACCAGCCATAGGTATCCTCACCATGGTCACCTAAACACAACAGTACACCTGCATTTTTCTGTTTCCCCCTTAGCTTTTCAATGCTGTGGACGTCATTTGAACTTGCTTAATCTTGGCATGCTGCCAGGTCTCCCTGTCATGTGACCTGGGGCCTTCTCTAAAGAGAATGCATGATTCACTCATTAGCATAATTTAACCATTAATATGAAAACATTTCCCCAAATGCCATGAAAACATATAAACCACTGAGCCACTACCAAGCAAATTACCTTAATGCTGAGGCTCAGACAAACAATAGAATTATTAGCAAAAATGCATTACCAGGCTCAGTTACATTTCATACAATATTTGACAATCTATAGGGCTCACTTCTGTTTTCCCATAAATAAGATATGCAATTTAATGGTTCTCTTTTATCTTATGCATCATAGTGAATCTATGAGAACATCACTTAACCTTTTTAATCCATCTTTCAACTGTTGTATACTTACAGATATGAGTCAACAGAAACAGTAACAATTTGATTTATTCTATGAATATGCACTTTTGTGTTGCCTCTGATAATATGACAAATATATTCAAATATAGAAAAATTGCAGTTGCTATATATTAAGAGTGATTCCGAAGCTTACAAAACACAATCGACTCTGCAATTCTGTATGTTTGGCCCATGCTGAATCCAGTTCAAGATATTTCATGGTTTGGGAGCACCAAAAGGACCTCATCACAAAACAGCTTTCCCAATAATGTAATCATGAGGCATGTATAGAGAGAATAGTATGAAAATCAAGTATGATGCAAACTGAGTATATAAAAGTTTTATCCCAACCAGAAGTTAATAAAAAGTAAACTAGTGTTTTAACTAGGTCTGCTAAAACTGAGTCTGCATTTTAATCTATTCAAGACTGACTTTTAACATAAGCCATTAGTTATAAAATGATAATCAAGTTTTTGCAACAGACATAGGTAATGCTTTGAGAATTTACATTGCCCTAAGAAACTATCATTTTTTTCCCTCTAACATTTCAAAAAACACTGATCTTAGTTTTAATCTCATTCACAAAATTTAAGATTCAATGGGCCAACCAAATTTTCTCAAGTGAGTTTGTGCCTGTTCATATGGTACCATAACGTCCTGCAGAGTTGAGAAAGAGGTGCCGCCTTGGTAAGCCAAGAACTTATGAAAATGGAAGATACAGGGCAGCAGACATTATGAGAAAGCAGGAGAAAACCTAAAAATACATATCAAGAGTGACAGTGACTTGAGACTATTGGGCCACAGAGAGAAAGAAATATCATGATCTAGAATGTTGATTCTTCAGTTTCTATATTCACCTCACAAGTTTGGGTTATGCATTCTGCAAATAGATTTCATAATATTTTAGACAGTCAATAAAACATTTTATTTGAGCTACACTGTGTGGATTTCTGTTATTTGTAGTCAAAGAATATTATAAAGCAATGGATATAAAATGTTCCATGTGGAGAGAATATTATGAGGTGAAGTTATATCTTTAAGTGAAAAAAGATATTCTTTCTCTTTGGCCTTTAATTAACCATGTAATGCTATATCAGGCTTAAGAACTTGGGTTTGGAATCCTAACTTGAGTTTGTTTCACAGCACCAATAAGTACTACTGATCTAAGGAAAATAACATAACCTCTCTATGACTCAATATCCTCATATATAAAACAAGAATATTAATAGTAACTACTTAATTGGATTTTTGCTAGAATTGAATAAAAATAATGCACATAAAGAACTTAGAATGGAAGATGTCCAGTTTCAGCTTTGATATGAAAAGAGGTTAGAAATCATCTCTCCTAGTGTGGTCTACAACGTGAACTATGTAATAGCAAAGCCCCAGGATGTGTTTACCAATTGCAATTAATGTGCCACACTAATGAAGGATGTTTATGTGGGAGGTTGTGGGAGGTGTGGGAGGTGGGGCGTGTGGGAATCCCTATATTTTTTGTGTAACATTTATGTTATCTAAGTATCTTTTTTAAAAAATTAAAAAATTTAAAAAAAAAAAAAGAAATGATCTCTCCTGTCCTAACAAGAAAAAAACACAACAAGCTGAAAATCAATAACTTTTTTTCTGGGTCCATTAGAGAATTGAGGTCATAAAGCAAACCACTACCCCAAAATCTGAAGAGTGAGACATATTCAGAGAACACAGCCAGTATCTGCTCACCTGGACAGAAGCCACTGGAGTCATAAACTAGTAAGAAGAGTTAAATGATAATTTTAACAAATTGCTGAGGGCTGAGTGGGGACTACTGTGAGAGTGAGAAACATCTGGGGTCTTCAGTCTTAGAAAGGAACGCACACTTTCATGAGCTTTACCTCCAGGAATCCCACAAGGTTCTCTTTATGAAGATCACAGAAAACCTCCTTTTTGCTCTGGAAGGGGGAGAGAAAGAGTAAAGAAGTCTAGAGCCTTCTTTTTATCAAATGCCTACCCTCCAGGAAAAAAGACTCCTTCCACAGGAGTCCCCATACCCTTCCTAACACATCTAATGTTAAAATACAAAACAAAATAAACAAAACACCCAAATAATAGTCTACAGGGATCAGGGCTTCAAGGAAATAGATTGGGAATACTGAATCCAGAAAAGGGAATGGAGGGTGGGGGAATCTATACCCTTGGAGAAATACTTGTGAAGTTCTGAGCCCAGGGCCACTAAAAGACTGAGATTTAATCACAGGATTACAGAATACTTACACTTCTTCACACCGGACCACCACACCAGCAGGGCTGTTTCTGAGGAGGAGTATTTAAGGAAGTCCAAAATCCAAAGGGAAGAAAAAAGACAAAAACCAAGACAGTAAAGAAATCTGAAGTCTTTGGCACCTTTAGGTACAGCAAACATTAAACACAACCCAATGTCTGGAACAATTAACATAAAAGATCACACTGAAGACTTATTTACCGCAGTTCCATTAGCCAATACACCATATCCAGCTTTCAACAAAAAATTGCAAGGCCAAAAAGCAATAAGAAACACAGTCTGAAGAGACACATCAAGCATCAGAGTCAGATTCAGATATTTCACATATATCGGAAATCTCAGAAAGGTAACTGAAAATAAATGTGATTAATATGTTAGGAGCTCTAATGGGAAAAGTAGATAACATACGAGAAGACATGGGGAGTGTAAACAGAGAGATGGAAACTCTAAGAAAGACTCAAAAGAAAAAAATTGCTAGAAATAAAAAAAAAAAACACTGTAAAAGAAATAAAGAATGTTATTTATGGCTCATTAGTAGACTTGGCAAAGCTGAGGAAAAGATCAGTGAGTCTGAAGGTAGGTCAATAGAAAACATCCCACACTAAAATGAAAAGAAAAGAAAAAAGAATTAAAAATTCAGAATAGAACATCCAAGAACCATGAGACTATTTCAAAAGGTAAAGCATGCATGTGATTGGAATACCAGAGAAAAAAAGAAAGAAAGAAAGGAAGGAAGGAAGGAAGGAAGGAAGGAAGGAAGGAAGGAAGAAAGAAAGAAAGAAAGAAAAAGAAAAGAGAGAGAGAGAGGGAAAGAAAGAAAGGGAAAGAAGGAAGGGAGGAAGGAAGGAAGGAAGGAAGGAAGAAAGGAAGGAAGAGAACAGAACAGAGAAGTATTTGAAGAAATGACTAAGAACTTTCCAAAATTAATGGCAAATAACAAACCATAAACCCAGGAAACTCAGAGCTCAGAGATCCCAAGCAGCATAAATACCAGAAAAAAGACACTTAGGGTTATCATATTCAAATGATAGAAAAATAAAGACAGAGAGAAAATCTCAAAAAAAGCCAGAAGGAAAAAATACACCTTACCAATAGAGAAAAATGCATAAGATTTACAGCATTACAGCTGTAATCATCAGAAATAAGGCAAACAAGAAGAGGGTGGAGCAAAATATATAAAATGTTGAAGGAAAAACAAAACGCCAAACTAGAAATCTGCACCCAGTTAAATTTTTCTTCAAAAGTGAAAAAAGAAATAAAGACTTTCTCAGACAAACAAAAACTGAAGGAATTCATCACCAATAGACCAGCCCTGCATATGCTAAAAGTTCTTGAAGTACAGGGGAAATAATATAATTCAAAAAATTGGATCTATATTTTTTTAAAAAAGAGCATTTGAGATGGACTATATGAAGGCAAAATAA
Organism: Cabassous unicinctus; assembly: GCA_029593785.1. Taxonomy (NCBI): domain Eukaryota; kingdom Metazoa; phylum Chordata; class Mammalia; order Cingulata; family Chlamyphoridae; genus Cabassous; species Cabassous unicinctus. The sequence continues at coordinate 4,938 of JAQZBX010007671.1, read as the reverse complement.
GATATTTTATTTTTCTTATTGTTAGTTAATCTAAAAGATAATTGTTTAAAGTAATAATCATAACAATGCATTGGGTGATTATGTCATATAGCAAATAGCATAAGTGAAATAAATAGCAGCAATATTACAAGGACAGAGGGAAGAATTGTAAATACTTATATAAGGTACCTGTACTACATGTAAAACAATTTAGTCCTTTTTGAAGATGAGCATAGATTAGTTTAAAATATATGTTGCAAACTCTATGGCAACCAAAACAGGAGATAAAATGGAATCATAAAATTCTCAGTTAAAACCAGAGAAGATAGGAAAAGGTGAGGGGGGAAAAAGAACAAATGCAACAAATAAAAAAGTTACAAACATGGTAGATATTAATCCAACTGTATCACTAATCGCTTTATGTGAATGGTCTAAATACACCAATTAAAAGAGAGATTGCCAGAGTATACAAAAAAATAAGACAAAACAACATGTTCTCTACAAGAAACCCACTTTAAATGTCAAGGCTTAAATAGGATAAAAGTAAAAGCATGGAAAATAGAAAAATCCACTGTCATCATTGAAGACTTTAAAATTCCTGTGCCAGTAATTACAGATAAAATAGGAAGAAAAATCATAAGGGTAAAGATGACCTGAACAGCATCATCGATCAACTTGATCAAACTGATATTTATAGAAGATTCCATCTAAAAACAACATAGAAGATTCACAAAGGTAGATCACATTCTGAGCAATAAAACAGATTTTAACACATTTTGAAAAGTAAAAATCGTAAAAGTATGTTTTCACAACACAATGGATTAAGCTAGAAATCAATAACAGGAAAATACCTGGAAAATATTTGGAAATTAAACAACACACTTCTTAATTACATGTAAATCTAAAGAAAAATCTCAAAATTTAAAATTTTTTAACTAAAAAGGCAAATACAAATCATCAAAATGTGTGAGATGCAGACAAAGCAATACTGAAAGGAAAATGTACAGCATTAAATGCATATATAACGAAAAAAGATCTAAAATCAATAACCTAAGCTTCCACCATAGAAAACTAGAGAAAGAAGAACAATTTGAGCCAAAACAAACATAAGAATTGATAGAATAAAAATTAGAGCAGAAATCAATGAAATTGAAAACAGGAAAACATTAGAGAAAATCACCAACAAAATAAGGCTGGCTCTTTTGAACAATAAAATTGATAATCCTCTAGCCAGGCTAACCAAGAAAAAAGAGAGATGACAAAAATTACCAATATCAGAAATGAAAGAGGATTCACCACCACTGGTCCTATGGACTGGACATTAAAATGAGAATAAAAGAATATTATGAAAAATTCTATGCTTACAAATTTGATAACTTTGATGAAATGGACTAGTTTTTTGAAAGACACAATATATCAAAGCTTATTCAAGGAGAAATATATAATTTGAATACCTTTATATCTATTAAAGTTATTGAATCAATAATTGATAACTTTCCAAAAAAAAAGAAAGCACCAAGTCCAGATGATTTCCCTGGTGAGCTCTAGCAAACATTTAAGGAAGAAATGATACCAATTCTCCACACACTTTTCCAGAAAATGAAGCAGAGAGAACACTTTCTAACTCATTCTGAGAGGTCAGCATTATCCTAATACCAAAATCAGATAAAGACAATACAAAAAAGGAAAACTGCAGACCAATGTCTCTCATGAGCATAGGCACAAAACCCTATACAAAATATTAGCAAATGAATTCAACAATGTATAGAAAGAATCATATTCCAAGACAAGGGGAAAGTATTCCAGATTCAACATTAGAAAATCAGCCAATATAATCTAACACATCAAACAAAAAACACTCAACAAAATACTTGCTAATTGCATTCAACAACATATCAAAAGAATTATACACCATGGCCAAGTGGGTTTCATCCTGGGTATGCAAGGATGGCTCAATATAAGAAAATCAATCAATGTAATACACCACATAAACAGATTGAAAGAAAAAAATCACATGATCATCTCTAGAGATGCAAAAAAAGCATTCAACAAAATACAGCACTCTTTCCTGATAAAAACACTGCAAAAGATAGGAATAGAAGGAAACTTTCTGAATATGATAAAGGATATATATGAAAAATGCAAAGCTAATATCATCTTCAATGGTGAAATCCTAAAAGCCTTCCCTTTGAGATCGGGAACAAGACAAGGATGCCCACTATCACCACTCCTATTTAACATTGTCTTAGAAATACTTGCTTGAGCACTGAGGCAAGAAAAAGATATAAAAGGCATCCAAATTGGAAAAGAAGAAGTAAAAATTTCATTGTTTTCAGATGACATGATCCTATACATAGAAAGCCCTGAGAAATCTACAACAAATCTTCTAGAACTTATAAAGGAGTTCAGTAATGTTGCAGGCTATAAGATCAATGCTCAAAAATCTGTAGCATTTCTGTACACCAATAACAAGTAATCTGAAGAGGAAATCAAGAAAAAAATACCATTTACAATAGTAACTAAAAGAATCAAATACCTAGGAATAAATTTAACTAAAGATGCAAAGGACTTATATACAGAAAACTACACAACACTGTTAAAGGAAATCAAAGAAGATTTAAATAAATGGAAGAATATTCCCTGCTCATGGATAGAAAGACTAAACATCATCAAGATGTCTATCCTACCCCAACTAATCTACAGATTTAATGCAATCCCAATAAAAATCAGCACTGTATTTTTTAAGGGACTGGAAAAACTAACTACAAAATATATTTGGAAAGGTGAGAGGCCCCAAATTGCCAAAGACATATTGAAAAAGAAAAATGAAGTTGGAGGTATCACACTACCTGACTTTAAAACATACTACAAAGCTACAGTGGTCAAAACTGCATGGTAATGGCACAAGGATAGACATACTGACCAATGGAACTGAATTGAGAGTAGTGACATAGATCCTTGCATATACAGCCATCCGATATTCGACAAGGCCACCAAGCCCACTCAGTTGGGAGAGAATGGCCTCTTTAGCAAGTGGTGCTTGGAGAACTGGATATCCATATCCAAAAGAATGAGAGAGGAATACCATCTCACACCTTATACAAAAATCAACTCAAGATGGATCAAAGATCTAAATATAAGAGCCAAAACCATAAAGACCTTGGAAGATAATGTAGGGAAGCATCTACAGGACTTTGTAATAGGAAATGGTTTCATGAACTTCACACCAAAAGCACGAGCAGCAAAAGGAAAAATAGATAAATGGCATCTCCTCAAAATTAAAAACTTCTGCACCTCAAAGGACATTATTAAGAAAATAAAAAAGCAGCCTACTCACTGGGAGAAAATATTTGGCAACCATATATCTGATAGGAGCCTAATATCCTGCATATATAAAGAAATCCTACACCTCGAAATAAAAAGACAAACAACCCATTTAAAAAATGGGCAATGAACCTGAAAAGACACTTCTCCAAGGAAGAAATACAAATGCTAAAAAGCACATGAAAAAATGCTCGACATCGCTAGCTATTAGGGAAATGCAAATTAAAACTACAATGACATACCATCTTACACCCATCAGAATGGCAGCTATTAAAAAAACAGCTGACTATAAGTGTTGGAAAGGATGTGGAGGAATAGGAACCCTCGTCCACTGCTAGTGGGATTGTGGAATGGTCCAGCCACTGTGGAGAACATTTGGTGGTTTCTGAGAAAACTGTCAATAGATCTTCCATATGATCCAGCGATTCCATTGCTGGGTATATACCCAGAAGAATTGAAAGCAAAGACACGAATAGATATATGCACACCAACGTTCATAGCAGCATTGCTCACAATTGCCAAATATTGGAATCAGCTCCGGTGCCTATCAACAGATGAATGGATAAACAAAATGTGGTACATACATACAATGGAATATTACTCAGCTGTAAGAAGGAATAAAGTGCTAACACATGGAATAACATGGATGAATCTTGAAGACCTTATGCTGAGTGAAGCAAGCCAGGCATTGAAGGATGAACAGTACATGACCTCACTGATTTGAACTGAGGAAAGTGAGCAGTCTCTGAGAACCATTGTCTGAAAGATAGGTTAACAAGGGAGAGAAAGAGAAGAGAAGGTTGTGAGCCATCACCCATATGGACATAATCTATGGTAAAGTGATAGAGTATAGTTGCATATTGAAGGATAAGACAGGTGGGTAGTGATATTACGGGGTTTGGTGGTGCAGGGTTGACAGGTGGGTAGATTAGGAAGGGCGGGTTAGAATACCCAGGTCACTGGGGGAAGAGATGGGAAAGGGACAAAGTGAATATGGGATTTGTGGGTATGAGGTTGAAAGTGCAGGAGTGGGAAAGCTCCTATGGCAATATGACAAGATAGCGTCACTGGTTTAGGGTGTAGATTGGGGGGCATGCAGGATGGGGCGCATCTGGAGCAGGCTTCTGGGGAGTGTGTGAGTGTTCATCCTGTCATAATGTGTTGTGTCGGGGAGTGGAGACCCACATGGTGAGTGGGAAGGAGATGGACCCCCATCTTTGGGAGGACTGATTCACCCAGAAACAGACAGGTGGGTGTCTCTTAAGAGCAAGGGTGGAGCCTAATAGGGGAGGACAATCAGTGTGGCAAGACCTCTTGTTTCATGTAACTATGAATCCTGTCATCCAATGAGGCAAGATGGGGGGCGGGGGTGTCATGTGCCCCAGGAAGATAGGGAAGAAGGGACAGAAAAGATCAAACAGGGGGTATTTAGTGGTCAGGGGAAATATTTTTCATTACCTCACAGTGATGGACACAGGACATGGTAAATATCATAAAAAATTATTAAACTCTACCATCTAAATTGTAAACTGTACAGTAATCATTGACAATGTTTAGTAGCTATGTTTCACTATCTGTATAACAGGTATTACAATGCTACCATCCACATACAAAAAGGTTTTAATATGGGGTGAG
>JAQZBX010007670.1:17500-49925 GCA_029593785.1 Cabassous unicinctus | reverse complement strand
ACATGAGTTTCATAAAGAGAGCATAGAGTTGGGTTATGATTTTTAAGCCACTCTGCCAAACTATTGTCCTTTAATTAGTATATTTAGACCATTTACATTCTATCTAATAATGATATTAGATTAAATATCAATATTGTGTCTGCCATTTTATTTTTCATTTTGTTTGTTCTTTTTTTTTTTCATTTATCTTTTTTTTTTAATTTTGTTGGGTTTCGTTTTTGTTCTTCTGCTAGCCTTCCTGTGGGTTACTTGAACATTCCTTAGAATTCTATTTTGATTCAATATATGTACAGTGTTTTTGAGTATAATTCCTTATACAGTTTTTTTAAAAATTTGTAGTTATTGCAATATAATGCATAATTTATAACAGTCTACTGATACCATCATACTAGTTCAAGTAAAGTATTATTTCCCTTTATTTAATCCATTTATAATATAATTGTCTTAAATATTTCTGCTGTATGCATTGAGAACCACATCTGGCAGTGTTACAATTTTTATCCCAGCAACAAACATAATTCAGAAAACTCAGGAGGAGAAGAAAATGTATGAGAATTACCCATATTTTTTTCTTATTGTGTTCATTCTTCCTTCCCGATTCTAAGGTTCCTTTACTAATCATTTGTTTACAGAAATGCATTTAGCCATTTTTTTTTTTTTGATAGATCTACCAATGACAGATTTTCTTTTCCTTTACCCAAGAACGTCTGCATTTCCCCTTATAACTAAAAGATGTGTTCACTGGGCATACGATTGATTTTGAGTTGACAGTACTTTTCTTTCAGTACTTGAAAGCTATTGTGCCACTTCCTTTTGGCACCCATGAATTCTGATTAGAAATCCACTCTTATTCACATTGTTCCCTATAGAAAAGTTGTCATATTTTTTTCTGCCTACTTTGAAGATATTTTCATAGTCTCCAGCTTTCAGGGATTAAACCGTGAAGTAGTTTGGTGTGAAATTTTTTGGTGTATAGATTTTTTAGGGTTCATTCATCTTCTTGAATCTGTAGGTTTATGACTCTTGCCAGATTTGGGAAGTTTCTAGCAATTATTTATTCAAGTACTTTTTCAGCCCAACTCTCTTTCTCCACTCCTTCTAGGATTTTGATGAAGTCATACAGGTCCCTGAGATTCTTATTGTTTTTTAAGTCAATATTCTTCAGATTGTTCAAATTGGATAATTTCTATTGCTTTTTATTCCAGTTTACTGATTTATTCCTCTGTCTCCTTCATTCTGCTGCTGATACAACGCACTGAAGTTTTCATTGTGGTGGTTGTATTTTTCACTTCTAAAATTTCTGTTTGGTTCTTATTTATATTTTCTTTCTCTTTGTTGTTACTTTCTATTTATTATATCAGGCTTTCTGTCATTTTTTATTCCTTCATTTGTTTCAAGCAAGTTTGTAATTGCCCATTGAAGCATTTTTATCATGGCTGCTTTAAAATATTTGTCAGGTGTTTTTAATAGCGCTGTCATTTAAATATTGGCATCTATTGATTGTCTCTTTTCATTCATTTTGAGATATTCTTGGTTCTTGGTATGGTGAGTGATTTTTTCTTATCAAAACCTAGACTGTTTGGCATTATTCCAACCTTCTCTTTTAGCTGGCTTCCTCTAACACTGCTTTAGTAGAAGAAAGAGGGGCTGCCAACTCATTATTGTTAGATGGAGGCAGAACCAGGTTCCTCATTTAGCCTCTTTTGAGCAAGAAGGGAGGTGAAGATCATTACTTCTGGGTGAGGGTGGGAGTTTCAACTTCTTATGTGGGCTACACTAACATCACGGTGAGGGTGGCCCCATTACTGTTGTGTGATGATGAAAGTTCTGACTCTTCACTAAGCCTCTTCTAACATTACCCAGTGAGGAGGAGAAGGGCTGTATCATTACTACTGGATGGGCAGTAACATGGTCTTCACTAAAACTGTGGCAGTAGGGCACATTATCTCCCAGAAGGGATGAAAGCTCCAGCTCCCAATTTGGTCTTCTTTTCCATCACCCTGACAGGGGTAGCAGGGTGCCTCATTGCAGTCTTGCAAGGGTTGAAGTCTAGGGTCTCCATTTGGCCTTTGCTGGGGAGTGAGGCATAGCTTTAGCTATAATGTTTGATTGGAGTAGAACAGTTATTTTCTTAAAATTTTCCATTTTGTTAGGCTGCTTCTATCCCAGTTCTTTGGCTAGAGAGTACAGTCTTTTGTTGGAGCTTTTCTTCTTCAGCTCCAAGTCTGGAACACATGAGGCAAAAGGAAAACACATTCATTCCTCTGGTCCTGAAGTTTCTAACTTATATGATTTATTCAATATATTTCTCAGTGCCTTTTATGCTTGTTTATTATATAATGTACACAGTTTTTACTGTACTTGTGGGAGGAATGGGGAAAAGTATGTCTATTCCATCTTCTTGGAAGTGGAAATTACAGTATTTAATTTTTATAAGAAAAAAATTGCCTTTGATTGTTATTATAAAATTAAGTAGATTGATAGACTATGCCTTTCTTCTATATTCTTCTAAGATTCACCAGAATGCCTAAGGAGTAGTGAGGAATGAAGGGATATTTTAAGAAGTTATGTCAATGGAAAAAGGAATCAAAGCAAAAAATATATAATTTTGTTCACTCAACAAGCAAAAATATAGTAATTAATACGTATGAGTACTAGGTAAGATCTTTTTATTTACTATGCTTTCATTTTTTCATTTTTTTCTTCCTTATTGTCATTTATTAGGTTAATTTCTTCCCTACTTTCACCGCCCCCCGCCCCCATTTTCAGATTTGGTTCTTATACTTCTGTTTCTGTTCTTCTAGTGGACAAGACATGACAACACAGTCCAGAGTTACTCATTATTTCTATCTTTCTACCAAATAATAAAGGGTTCTTAGAAAGCTTCCATTTCCATTTTCTTCTATTTTCTTCCAGAATAATGTGCATTTCTGTTACACATTATTAGTTATAAATTATTTCAAGAATTTAACAAATATTGAGAGTTCAAGGCCAAAATATTCCACATATAATCACAGCTACTTTGTAACCACTCCCGATCCCATTCCTCCTATTTCCTCTCAAGATATAACTACTAACCAGCATTTAGTGTCCTTTATTCCCTTGAATGTTTATAAAATTTTCATCATTAAGCAGATAATCATAATCTATATGTAATATTGTTTTTTATTATTTTAAATTTCATGTATTTCACTATTCTTTAACATTCTCTAATTAACATAAAGGAATATTTAACTTCCTTTATAGCTCTATTGTATCCTGTTATATGCCATGATTAGGGTGTTCATTCACCTGGTAAAGGGCAAATGGATTTTTTAAAAAAATTTTTGTTCATATACAAAAATCTGCTATACAAAATTTTCCTTTGGAAATTGTGAGCTTTAAAGGGAGTGTCTTGTTCCACTGTAAGTCATGACATCATTTTATTGATTAATAGCCACAATATATAAAAAGTGAAAAACAGTATAAATAAAAATATAGCTGAGGGCATTATATGTACTGAGACTAAGTTTGGTTTTGTGTGCTTTTTGTTTGGGGAATACCATAGGTTTACTGATGATCACAATCAAATATTCTGAAGAAGATAATATTTACCATACCAAGAAACAAACATAAAAGAGCTAAGGAAAAATAACAAGCAATATGTCATATTAATTCTCCATGCGTTATTTCATAATGTTCACATTGCCTCGTTGGCAGATTCCATTGTTGGACATGATTTTTTCTGTCTCCCTATACTATGTCTCTTTGTCTACTTTTTAGTTTCTTACAATAGGTGAAGCTTGGGAAAATGTACAGTATCTGCTAAATAAAAAAGAGATTAGAGTAGCTGAAAGTGCATGTAAAGCAGATTTAACAGGGATAAAGGTATATGTAGTGTAAGTTGATTATGTTAATCTTAATTGAGGAAAGTTAGTGGTTGATCAGATTATACTATATGTATCAAGTTTTCATATATATATACATATTTGTAAAGGTTTTAGAAGAAGTTATACTGGCTTCTAATTCAAATTCTACTAATGCATAGTCTAGTTTGCTGGGACAGGCTTGTACTCATTAGTGGGAGCTCATCAGTGGTTTTGCCAATTGGTTGTTAAATAGTAGGTAGCTTGAAATCAGCCTCGGTAAGAGTATTTAAATCATGGAAATTAGGAAATGTTACAAATCAGATTTCTTTTATTTTTGTTGCTGTTTTTGTTGTTTCACAGAAGGTTGTTGTTTCACAGAAGCATACTTCAGACTTTTTCCAAGAAACTGGACACATCAGTGAATTCTCTGAGCATGTGTTTGAGAGAAAGGTAATGTACTTTTGATATGTCTACATAAATCTAAGGCTACAGGTGTTAGTAGTCAATGGAAAATATGAAGATAAAGCTGAATAGATAGATGGAAGTCAAATATAGGATTTAGTCATCAACATTTATACAATGGCTTGCAAGGGCATATAGAAATCTGTGGCATCAAATGTGTAGGTCAAGGCACACTAGGATAGTCAGCTAAACATTGACTACGGGAGATTAGATTTTAAAAAATAACCATGAGACTCCTCCCTACAATAATGAATAAATTTATGACACAATGATAATTGTAAATAAATATGGATTAAAATAAAGAATGCCTACGTCTTACTTTGGAAGTGACTAAAATCCCCCTTGTTTCCTAATGAGTAACTATGGCAATATATTTGATTTCTGACAAAGTCATTTTCCATCTCCTTGACATGAAGCAAAAATATAATCCATCCTATTACTCTCTTCAGGCAATAAATATTTTTATTTTCCTTAACCTGTCTACACAGTCTCTACAAAGCCAGAAAAAGAGTGGCAGCACTGATTATGTTTCAACTTATCACAGCCTAGAGTTAATAAAAATCAGTAATAATTAAAATCTCAGGAAATTAGTTCCCTGATGAATATTTGTGGAATAATTGAGTGAATGATTAAAATCTTAAGTATTAAATCATGAGAGAGAAGCAACCAGACTCATACAGGGACTAAGATGCTTCCATATATGGTAGACTGGTGAAAGTAGAGCAAAACTGAAAATATAAGGGATGAATAATTATATATATTTATAATTTATACACACACACACAGTGATCAATGCAACAAGTGCAGTGTGTGTGCCCCAATAACATTTAACAGTCGAGGAAAAAAAAAAAAGGAAAACTGGGACCATGTAAAACATTCCTTGCTGCAGTTACCTGTTAAGTACGGCTGCAGATGTCTGAGACTGCTGTCCAGTGGTACCCTGAATCCCAATGTGCATCCGTAGGTGGTAGAAGAATGCCAACAAAGAAAGGAAAGGACTAAATATGCCAGTGAAAACCAACTAACCATGGTATAGCTACCACCTCTATGTGTACTAAGGGAAAACACTAATATGTCTCCTTGGAATGCCAGTGTCTCCTTCTCACACAGTTAATTTTACAGTCCTTCCCTTAGTTACTTCTAGTCATCTTGTCTACTTAAGTTTGGCTGTATTTCCAAAACTTATTTTTTTCCATAATTCATTATGTTGGTTTCTCATTATGTTTTCCCTCACCACATGGAATTTCCTTTTCTTCTAATCCTGTTTCCTTTGTTGCTAATACCTGTGAAAACCATGTGTGGGTATACATCATGTTATTTAGTATTCTTGAATTTTTGGAAAGATTGTTGTCAACACTTTTATTCATTTTTCACAATAACCTATTAAAATGAACATTACCATTGACTTTCAGTTCTGACCAGATAGAGAAACATGAATTAGATTTATCTTCTTGCCTTAAAATGATAAAAAATCTGAATTGAATATAAGAAAACAGCTTACAAGAGAGGATATAAGAGAATCAAGAACACTGATCACTTTGAAGAAGGAAATGAATGAGGTGAGCCTTACAAATACGCCACCTCACTAACTGGAAAAGTTTTCCAGGACACAGTTTAAACTGTGGATGCCCAGCCAGAACTCAACTTCTCTGATTTGAGAAGATGGAACTGGTATTACTGGAAAGCCAAGATGGCAAGCATTCACAGAGGAGAGTACTAGAGAAGAGAGAGGCAAAGAGAAATTATCCCACATAGCTGCAGAGGAATTCCCATGAGTGTTCATTTGGGTACTGAGAAGTACACATGTGTAAGAAAATTACCCAAGGCCAGAAAGAATTACACAAAAAGATTGGAGGAAATCATGCCAAAGATCACAGGGCCGGGATTAGTGTCTGTTCCAATAGCCAGAGTGGAATACCTCATAATTCATGGGTATCAAGTCAGAATACTAAGAAGGGTCTTGCCTCCATAGTAGAGGGAAAATTAGCTCTACATTTAATAGTGTTCTGATCTTGCTGAACAAAGCCTATAATCAAGACCCAAAAGATTCTAACTGATTCTAAGTAACTTACTTGTGTCAGAGAACAAAGCTAAAGAATATTAAAAAATAAAAGCATCAAACCAGGTAAAACCTACAATGTCTGATATCCAATAAAAGATTACTAGACTTACAAAGAAGCAAGTAAATACAAATCTTAATGAAGAAACATATTATCAATTAAGAGTGATGAATGAAAAATGGCATACATCATGAATTAATAATGACATTAAAAACGGTTATTATAACTTTATTCCATATGTCCAAGAAGCAACAGGGAAGATTGAACATGTTAAGTAGAGACATGGAAGAGATTTCTTTAAGATCATAACTGATCATCTATAGATGAAATCTACAATTTCTTAGATTAAAAAAACACTGGATTGGAATAACCACTGATCAGACATTGCAGAAGAAATCAGTGAAACTTGAAGAAGACATAACAAAAGACACTATTTAAATGAGACAAAGGGATAAAAATATCTGTAAAATAAATAAATGAGCTCTAGGAAAACGTTAAGTGGCCAAATACCTGTATTCGGGATCTAAAAAGTAGAAAGGAGTATAGAAAAGTGTATTTTGCAATTTGTTAATTTTTCCAATATTTTCCAAATTTGATGAAACCTATAAACTGACAGATCCAAGAAGCTAAATGAACCCAAGCACAAAAATTATGATTATAACAAGATGTATCACAATATATTGCTTAAAATCACTGATAAAAAGAAAAATCTTAAAAGTAGCTAGTGAACAATGCATTGTGTATAAAGGGACAAAGATAAAGGAAACAGCTGATTTCTCTTCAGAAACAAGGCAAGCTACAAGATACATAGAACATCGTCTTTAACATATACAGAAAAAATCTTTCAAAAAGGAGTGTGAAATAAAAATATTTTCAGACATGAAAAATCTGGAAAAAATGCATTACCAACAAGCCTTCACTATAAGAAATTTAAAATGAAGGGCTCTAAGGTGAAGTAAAATGGTACCAGATGGAAATCAGTATCTACCCAAAAGATCAAGGAGCACCAGAAACGATAATTATATAAGTAAATATAAAGATTTTTTCTTATTATTAAAATATATTTAAAACAATGTGCAAATCAAAATTAATAATAGTATAATATAATTTTTCTAATAGTTATAATAGAAGCATAGTATCTATTTAAATTAGTATAGAATAGAATAGAATCAATATGTAGGACAATACACAAATGCTAGAGGAGAGAAATAGAAATATGCTAAATGAGATTCTTATACAATATGAGAAGTAGCAAATTATCACTTAAAAATAGACTATCTTAAGTTAAATATGTATACTATAAACCCCAAAACAAAACTTAAATAACACAATAAAGAATTGTAGATCAGAAGCAAAAAAAGCAAATAAAACAGAATCATAAAAATATTGTATTCTAAAGAACAAAAAAAAATTAGGAAAAAAGGAAAGAACAGATATAATAAATACAAAAAATATATAGCATGATGACATATTTAAACACAATCATATCAATAAACATGTTAAATTCCTAACTATCCCAGTTAAAAGGCAGGGATTATTAAATTGGATAAGAAAATCAAGACCCATCTAGATACAGCCTACAAGGAATCTACCTTAAATATAAAGACACAAATAGTTTATAAGTAAAAGAATGAAAAACTATGCATACTGACACTATCAGAAGAATTCTAAAGTAGCTATATTAATAAAATAGATTTGAGAGTGAAGAATTTTACTAGGGTTCAAGAGGGTGAATTCATCAAGTGGACATAACAAATATAAAGACTTATGCACCTCATAATAGCTTCAAATTGCATAAGTCAAAAACTGATAGAAAAAATCCACAATGACAGTCAAAGACTTCAACACACTTATTTCAATAACAGAACAATTAAACAGTTAATAAAAATATAGACTTGTGCAACACTATTAACCAACTTGTCCTAATTGGCATCTAGAGATCATTCTATCCATCAAGTGCAGAATAAACATTCTTTTCACTTTCACCAGAAACTTTACCACGATAGACCGAATTCTGAACTATAAAACAAATTTCAATATATTTACATGGATTCAAGTTATACTAAGTACATATCAGATCACAACGGAAGTGAACTTGAAATAAATAACAAAATTATTTGCAAACAGAGTCCAAATACTTGGAAACTAAATAACACACTTGTAAATAACCAGTGCAAGAAAAAACAAATCAAAAAGGAAAATTGGAAAATACGTTGAACTGAATAAAAGTGAAAACACAGCATGTCAAAACTTGTGGGGTGTGTTTAAAGTGGTACTTAGAAATTTATATCTATACTAGAGAAGAGGAAAGAGCTGAAATTAACGACTTGAGAGTCCAATTGAAGTAACTTGAGAAAGAGGAGTAAATGAAACCAAAGTAGCAGAAGAAAAGAACTACTAAAGATCAGAGCAGAAAGCAATGAAATTTTTAAAATATAGAATCATTTTTTTAGAGCTAGCTTTTTTTTTGACAAAAATCAATAAAATTGATTGAACTATAGAAAGATTAATTAGGAATAGAAGAGAATAGACAAAACTATCAACATCAGGAATGAGAGACATATTACCACTACAGATTTTACAGATATTAAAACTATAATAGGGAATGTTGTGAACATCTTTATGCCCATATCTGCAGACATTAAATGGACACATTCCTTGAAAGAAACAAACTACCAAGATGTACTCAGCAAGTAGTCAATAATCTGAATAACCCTATATCTATTAAATAAATTGAATTCCAAATTCTGATGTTTTCAAATGTCAATTCTAAAAAAAAAAGAAAAAAAATTGAGGAAGAGATAATACCAATTATATGCAAATTTCTCTGTAAAATTGAAGAGGTAATGTACCCAACTCATTCTATGAGGCCAGCAATATTCTGAAAAAAAATTTTTTTTAAATCCATTAAAATGTAAATTATAGACCAATATTACTTATGAACATAGATGCATAAAACTTAAACAAAATTATGACCAAACTAATCCAAAAATATTTTTTAAAAATGTAATACATCATGACAAAGCAGAATTAATTCTAAGAAAGTTAGGTTAATTTAACATTAAAATCAATATGACTCATCTAACAGATAATGATAAAATATATATATATTTGACAAAAGCCAACTTCCAATCCTGGACCAGAGGAACTTCTCAGCAAAGGAGGAACGGAAGGAATTTCCTCAAACTCACATATGACTCAAAAACCAAAGTTTGTGAATCCTTTAGTACCTCAGTATAAATGAGAGTCTAGATCTTATCAAAGGATGTATTTCTGCCTGAATCGGGAGCATAAACAGTCCAAAATACTTCTCTATACTTTTAAACTATCTAAGAATCTACTAGCATTTTCCTTAAACCTACATTCTTTTGGATACAGGAGTGACATAAACCTCTTTGTCTTACAAAAAAATATGCTTGGTGGTGTATTCCAGTTACAGCTTTCCACTTTTTTGCTTATTATTTGGAATATTTATTGAGGTTTTTTTCATGTGCCAGCTTTAGCTGACTTGCAAGAAGATCGGAATTTATGACTTGCTTTGTAAATTGGCTTCATTTATGCCTATACTGAGGACAGAGCAATCTCAAGGTAAATATGCCACCAGAAAGACTTACTAAATAGCCCATTCACCCTTCAAATTACTGAGTCACAGACTCTCACTGTGATGTCAGCAGCTTTAATGCTTGTATTAAGGACTGCTGAACAAAAGCTGTAGAAATATAAGAAACATTTGGAGAATAATTTTTTTTATTGTTTAAAAGGAATGGAAATGCCTGTTTGAGAAAAGCTGCTTCATGCAAGGAAGTTTTAAGGAATATTGCTTGGAGGTGTTTTATTTTCTAAAAGGTAACAACTTAGCTTTTTAATAAGTAGTATCATATTACATTTAGTCACAAAATGAGATTCAAAGCTGCCTGTAGCTGTCCATGTTTTATATAACTCTTTATACCTAATCCCAATAAGTGCTTAATAAGTGGTTTTTCTCCTAGCTCCAAGCAAGGACTTTGCCATATCACCACACTACCTTCATTTTTCATTAAATAGACATAAAATTCCCATTAATAAGATGCTTGCCAAACTATTTTATTGATTGAAGATAATCAAATATCTTTGTGACTTCTCATTATTTATAAACATTTGCTTTATAATATTAAGCAATAATGTTAAGATGTATGCATCTATCCAACAAGGGCTAGGTAGGTTAACTTGTTTTTCAATTCTTACAGAGAGATATAAGTATTACTGAGAAGCTTATGCTTCATCCACCAGAAGGAAAAAATCAGTTGCTGGAAACTGAATACAAGTTATATGGATGCGATTCTTATTAAGTGTCTACTATGAGAAACCAAGTAGAGGATTTATATATTTATTAATCCTACAATTTTGAGTTCTTTCTATCTGTCAGACCCTGTTCTTTATGATGTAAATAGAATGATAAATAAAACAACCTAGTCCCTTAATGATATTACATTCCAGTGGGGGGGATGGGGGGTGGGTAGAAAGACTATAAGCACGTAAATAAGTAAATAAGATATTTTCAGTAAGTTAGAAAGAAAATAAAACAGGGTAATTTAGTAGAGAGTGACTGACTTCTGGAATTGTTCTTCTAAAGAAGGTTAGGGAAGACTAAAATCTAAATGACAAGGAGAAGCTACAGCTGGCCTTGTGGAGAGAGGCAAAGCCTAGAGAGCCTCATAGTCTACAGCTGACCTTGTGGAGGAAACAGGAGTTAAGCCAGGAGAGAAATGGAGCCCCGGGTAGAGAGGAACCCAAGAAGCCTGAACCCTGGCAAACGTCGGAGCTGTCTTGCTCTAACACGTGGCAATGGACTTTGCTGAAGAAAGAAATTTATGCTTTATGGCCTGGTTAACTGTGGACTTCTACCCCAAATAAATATCCTTTATAAAGACCAACAAATTTCTGGTATTTTGCATCAGCACCCCTTTGGCTGACTAATACATGTGTTATTCTGGGTACATAATTCAACCTCCCACTGTATAAAAAAAAAAAACAATTCCTATTGTAAAAATTCCAAAAGCTTTTAGCAAACTGAAACAGAAACATAGAAGAAGAGTTTTCCTAGCAAAGGAAAGAGCTAGGACAGAGGCCCAAGATAAGAACAAGCATGGACTCCTAAAGAGAAAGTGAAGGACCTGGGTGACAGAATCTGAGTGAGGGAAAGGAGAAGCAATTTGTGTTGGGATCAGGCTATAGGAGTGGCAAGGAAATGCAGGACCTTGTAGACCATGAGAAGAAGTTTGGATTTTATTTTAAGTAAGATGGAACTTCACTGGAGGTTTTAACTGGGCATAAGCATGATATTTTATTTGTATTTTTAAAAGATCCCTCCAGCCACTCTGGAGGAATATATAAAACACCAGGATTGAGTGAGTAAGAGTGGAAGGAAGGTGAGTACTTAGGAGAGAAATGATGGACCAACGTGCTAGCATGGAGAAGACAGAGCGAGGTGGGTAGATTTGGGATATATTTAGAATATTTTGACAGTACTTTGGCAAATGCGTTTGATTTAGGAATTGGAAGATTAGATAAGAAGGGGAGACAAGGATAATACTTCAAGTTTTAGCTTGCTTCATATTGGCACCACAACATGTCTCACTTATTTCTTATTTTAAGTTTAGCTAGTAGTTATTAAAATGCTAATGTCACAGATGATAAAAGAAATGTTCAGGTAGAAAAGAAACTTTACCAAGATCACACTGCTTTGCTGTGAGAGAATGAAGATTCAAATCCAAAGAACAGTGCATTGCTTTCCATAATAGCATTACACCTAGTAGCAATGTTCCATTGAAAATTTCCTAGTCTGCTTTGACTAGACTAGAAAATAAAGACCCAAAAGGACAAGCTGAACTTCAGCTCATCCAGCAGGTAAATATGAGAATTAGCAGGAGTCTCTGAAGTCAGTTTGATTAATAATCAACTAAAAGCACTGATTCATTCTGCAAAACCCAGACTCTACTTGAGAACTTCCACTCGTGGAGGACTCACAGATACCCATTACATTTTGGCATTTTTAAAGAAATTGTTACAAGCACTGCCAAAGTCTTCCCTTTTTAAAGTTCCTCATTGTTGCTATTAGACTCCTGTACAATATCTAAATTGTTTCATCCCAAGAAAATATTCTAGCTCAATCCACAGTCCTTTGGAAATGCCAGAAAATTACCTTTAATATTGATTTAAAACTATGCTTTTAAAATAGCAGATGTTTTTTAATTATTTCGTTTTCTACAGATAGTTTAGGTTTAAATTCTTTTTATATGCATGCCTGACTAAAATCTCAATATTTCTTTCCATTGCTAAAGATTTTAAGGTTACAAGAATAATATCTGGTATCTGCCACTAGGTCTCTTCTACACTATTAATGGCAGTTTTATTGCCTTTCTATAAAGTTTCCTTTCAGTGCATATAATAAAAACAGTTGTAGTTGTAAATAGATGTCATCAATGGTAGGTCATCTTGCTCTGGTGTTTCCATGACCATGTCATACTCATAGAGCTTGACCTCTAACAATACTCTGTATTCCCATCCTAAGGTACCAACAGAAGGGACATGCATTAGTTGTCTGACTTCTGAAACAATTCAAAGAAACCTTACCTTCAGATATGTAAATGATATCTGATTAAATTATCTTAGGTGAAATAATAAAGGAACTATGTTTAAAATCAAATCAACAACACATGTTCTGACTGAGGCCTGCCTGACTATTGGAGTTCCAAATTTTTCAACAGCTACCATTTAAAGAGATCCAATTAATTCAATTTTAACTTGGCAAGAAAGAGGAAGACTTTCCTGTTCTTTAGACAATTTCCCTAAAACATCAACTTCTTAACAATCATTTAGCTAGGAAAAATATACTTTGTTATCTCTATCCCAAAGAATATGATGTCCATGCAAAGAAAATAGAGTCAGTATATGTATGATACTTCCTTTAAATATGTAGTGGGTGAGATTTCATTTGACATAAATAAATTCTTGTGTGGGCTAAAATAGTTTCATAAAGATATCCTCAGATTACCACTTTAGTGGGACTTTTTGGCTTGCAATTGACTTTCCCCATTCGCACACCCTATAAATATAAGGACACTATAGCATAAAGGAACATTATAATGATTTTTTATTCTTTGTGGTAAATATTGGGTAGAAAAACTGGTAAATGAATAAGGCAAGCCCGTAGCTAATATTTTGAAAATATAATTTTTTTCATGAAATATAAGTAAGAGTATAGAATAGAAGCAAGGAAATTAAACTTAAAATGGAATGCCAGTCAGAGTTATAGATGGAGATATGATATTCAGCAGAATGTTATTAATAGTGTCATAAATTTAGAAATAACCTTCATGCCTAGTGATAAGAAAATAATTATATAACTGTATTCATTCATAAGCCTTTTAAATACTGTTTTCATGTACTAATGAAAAGCAAATATTCAAATTATAAACTGATGTGGTACAATACAAGGTAACTTAGGTTGAGCTCTTACTTTGGGCCAAGCTCTGTATTATGTACCTTGATACGTTATATAGTTTAACCTTCATCACTCTAAAAAATAGGTACTATTATTATTTCCATTCTCCTGATGTAGAAAGAATAAGTACATTTCCAGTAAACACATAATAGGGTTGTAGAACACATATTTGGTTTGAAACTGGTATATCTGCTTCCAAAGTTCATGCCCATAACCATGAATATCTCCTTTTCCTTAGAACCATTGCAAATACTCAGCTTAACTATCTATAGGGTGACTGAAATTCACTTTTATTATTTATTGCTTTCATGCCAGTATCTGCAAGGAACAAATTACTAGAACTAAGGACATTTCATCAAGAAACAACATCCAGAATAGACAAGGTACCCATCACAAGTTAGATGGACTCAGAAAGGTGCCACCCTGATATTTTAATAACATAAGTTATTAAACTTATGGTTACTCTCTGTTTCAGTAACCATGACACCTTGTAAACAGTGGTTTATTGAACCTCCCTAACCATTAACATTTGAATTGTGAATTCCTACACTCTATCTTTATATAGTTGGTCCTTGTGTTTGGTTCTCACTGAGTAATGAAAGCATGATATTCAAATATTCATTAACCATACATGTTGTTTGGATGGTCACCTAAGGGGATGAGCTTCAGCTCATCTGGTTCAACCTAGGGGTCACCTGCTATGGGAATTCCATAAGCTCCATTCTCCTTAACACTCTATTTATATGTCTAGTAGAGACCACCACACTTTTTTGATTTTCTTCTCAACTTCACTGGCTGCTCCTTCTCAGTCTTCTTCACTGGTTTCTCCTTATATCCCCACTTCTAAATATTAGAATATCCAAGACTCAACACTTAGACCTCCCTGGTGATTTTTTAAGTCCGATTCCATGGCTTTAAATGCATTCTCTATGATGATGACTCTCAAATTTTATATCTCCCGATAAGTATATTCAAATGTCAATTTGGCAATCTCACTTCAGTGTCTAAACTTCCTATGACTAAAATCAACCTCTTGATTTCCCACCCCTATTCAATAAATAAAATCATTGAAGCCAACTAAAATACAGAAAACTCTGAGCTTACCGTTTTCATTTTCCATCTCATAAATAGCACCATCATTCACCTATTCTCTTAGCTTACACCCTCACATATAATTCATCACCCAATCCTTTCAAAATTTTAAAATGTATTCAAGATAAATTTTATCTTCAAAATTTATCTTGAATTCACCCATTTCTCAAATCACTCTAGTCAAAGCAATTGTGGTCTCTTACCTGGACTCTCAGTACAGCTTCTAACTGGACTTCTTAGCTTCACCCACACTCCTCTGCAGTTTATTTACTTAAGAATGAATAAACATTAGTTCAGACATGGTCTCTCCTGTCAGTCTTGCTTATTTCAATTACCAGCTCAAACATAACCCAGATTTGTGATCTTGTGAGAGTCAATTAATTTTTGCATCCAAGTTTCCTAATTTGCTAAATAAGGATGATAATAACAATAATACTAATATATCTCATAGAGTTGATTTGAGGGTGGTAAAAGATATTCAAGACAGAAATCGTTGCCTAGTGTTGGCACTTAGTAAGCACTCAATAAATATTTCTAGCTGTTATTTTTGAACCAGAGGCCAAATTTAATACATAAATTTGATCATGTCACTTCCTTGTTCCAGATTCTCCATTGACTTCCATGACATTTGGAATAGCATTCAAATCCGTAACAAATCCAAAACCCTAAAAGAGCTACATCATAGGTATTCCAGACCTCATTTCTAACATCTGTCTCCCAGCTTGTTTCCCATTTTTCTTTGACTGAACTAAGCCATTTCCACCTCACCTCACATCCCTATTACCCCTATTTTCAACTACCTTCACCTAGATATTTGCAAAACTTCCTCATTTCATTTATGTTTCTGCTTAAATTTTACCCAAGTTTTAGGGTGACATGCTTTGCCCGACCATCCTATCAAGAAAAACACACCCTGTCACTCTCCATCCCTTTACCTTGCTTATTGTCCTTCATAGAACTCATCACAACCTGATATATTGTGTTTATTTCATCATTTATTTATTTAAGTTCCTCTTAAAAGATACCATTCTACATAAGAATAAAGACTTATTTCATTAAGACTTTTGTTCACCTCCATATAGTCAGCACCTGGAACTGAAATGGTACCTAGAAGTAAGAGGTGCTCAACAAATATTTGTTGAATGAAGGATTTCATAAAATGCATTAAAATTATGGATATATAATTTTGTTATATAGATAACCTCTCTATTTTCATTGCATGATAAATAAAGGGTACTTAATAAATACCTATGAGTAAGAATTTATTAGTGGCTGAATGAGCATAATATAATCAGAAGAGCATCCCCATTAGAACTGCAATTAGAGAATGCATGATACAGCAGCAATTCCTTACACCTGGGAAACCAAATATTTAATCTACAGAGAATCTTAATTCCTTCTTTTTTTCCCTGGTTATAAAGATTAATATTTCTGATAAATATTTTTGTTCCTTTTGATTAAGACATGTTATGCACTGCAAATATGGATGATTAGTTGCACAAATAGCAAGGGCCAGAGGAAGACAGTGGTAGAAGCTGCAAGTACCTTTGACACATAAATCGAGATCCATTTAGTAAAAGACAATTAGGGTGGGAAGATGGTGGAGTAGGAAGCTCCAGGAACCAGTCTCTTCACTAAAACAACTATTGAATGGGCAAGAACTATGTTAAAGGAAATTTTGAACAATAGTTTCTATGGCTAAGCGATTTCAAATGGAGTTGGGGAGTCATTCTGGAGGCTACTCTTATGCAGGTCTAAGCCAGATATCACAAACTGCCACAGTATGTAAAGCCCAAAGCAAAAATATTCCTGAAACCTCTGAGGACATCTGGACACAATAAACAATCCACAAGATAAATAACTCAGTTAACTATTTAACCGGAAGGACAACTGGAGTACCCCAAATATCCACCAACCACAAACAACTGTAATCTTCTTCTTTTCCTTTAAAACCCTTGCCTGAAAATGCCAAGATGGGACACAATTTGGGTTGCTACCTGAATCTGTGCTCCCTGAACTGTAATTCTAAAACCCCCAATAGATGCCTTAATTACCTCGCTTAGTTAGTTATTTCCAGGTTGGCAACTATCTGAATCAACTATTTTGAAACACTGGAGTCCAGCAAAACTCTGTGCAACATCCAGAGACGAGCCAGAGGAAGAGGCTGGTAAATTGTGGTCAATACCAGTGAGTTTCACCTCCCTGCAGCAGGTACCATGCCCCATCCCCCAGCATCATTGCGGGCAGCTCAGGTCCTGATGCTGAGCAGCTCAGGTCCTGATGCAGCTTGCTGGTGCCAAGGTGCGACTTCTATACCTAGTCCTCCAAATTGAGGGTGGTGGTGATGATGGTCTGAAAGATGATCACTGCTTTTGATTAGCTACTTCAGATCACTGGGGACATCTTTGTTCTAACACCCTTCTGGCAAAGGTGGCAGAGGAATCTTAAATACAGTAATAGTCCTCAAAACTAAGGAAAATAGTTAAAGGGCTGCATTAACTACTCAAAGTGCTGAATCAAGAAAACAGGTCAAGAGCCATTGAAGAAGCTCCTAGCACCTTTGCTGGCCCCTCCCTCATCCCTTCCACAAAGAGGGTTGGAGTCAGCTTGCACTCCTATTGTGGGTCCCTGGCCCTGTTCCAGAGGAGCAGAGTCATCCCTGTGCCAATACTGGGGTGCATGTATGTCAGTGCCAATTTATTAGGTGGAATCTGAGGGAGTGAGCTGGGAAAATTATCTCTGGCTGGCCCTCCTAGAGTTTGTTCTGAGGGCAAAGAAGCCACTTGCAGGTAGCTAGACCAGTGTGAGAAATCATTAAGTAGTAGTTGCCTGGCACAAAGGACTACCTACATTAAGTCACTCAGGGGAGCACCCAGGACCCAAGAGGGGATGAAAGTCTATTTCAAAGGTAATAGAGAGAGAATTAACTCAAACTTATACAAACTGTAAATGAAGAATTCCTAAGGCCTCTAGTAAATAAAAGCCCAGGAAAAGAGCAGTCTCTCTGGTGCCACAAAGATCAGTCAGATAAGATAGAGAGGACCCTGCCCTTCACATTTGCCTGGGACTGGTTTTATTCTTAGGAAGGCAAAGCTCTGAAGGAGACCACTAGCCAAAACAGAGTTAATTAGCAAAGACAGTGAAAGGTGCTTTTTGGTTTTGTTTTGTTTTATTTTTATTAGTTCCCAGCATTCAAGAAAAATCTCTTTCATATCACTAGCTGAATAAAACATAAGGTACAGACAGCCCAAGGACTAAATCCCAGAGTTAACACTTTAAAATATTAAAATGTACTGTGTGCACAGAAGACCATAAAACAAACAAAGAAGCAGGAAAATGAAGGACCATTCATAGGAATGAGATAAAAATCCATGAATCCTCAATGAAGAAGACCAAGCTTTGGACTTACTGGGCAAAGACTTTAAAAAATAATTCCCAATATTACTCAAGGAGATAAAAAGAAAACACAGAGAAAAAATTAAAGGACATCAGGATAACAGTGAATGAACAATATGACAATCTTTTGAGATTCTCAATAGGAACCAAACAGAAATATTGGAGCTGAAAACAAAACAACTGAAATTAAAAATCACCCAGGGGATTTCAACCACAGTTTGGAGCTGGCAGGATAAAGAATCAGTGATCTCAGAGACAAGACAAATGAATTCAGACTGAGGAACAGAAAGAAAAAAAGAATAAAAATGAGTGAACAGAGCCAAAAGGAACTTGGAACACTACCGGGCATACCAGTATACAAATGGGAATTCCAGAAGGAGAAGAAACAGAAGAAAAGGAAGAAGGAATAGTCAAAGAAATAATGGTGGAAACTCCCCAAATTTAAAGAAAGGCATAAATGCATATTCAAGATGCCCAACAAAATCCAAGCAGGATGAGCGCAAAGATAGCCATGCCCAGACACATAGTAATCAAACTGTTGAATGCCAAGGACAAGGAACTAGTTCTGAAAGCTACAAAAGAAAAGCAATGATTTATATACAAAGAAATCAGAATAAGATTGTGGATTATTCATCAGAAATCATGAAGAAAGCAGTGGTACAAAATAAACTGCTGAAAGAAAACAAATGTCAACCAAGAATTTTACATCTGTTGTGAATTTCATTCAAAAATGAGGGAAAGATTAGGACATTCCCAGTTAAACAAAAGTTGAGGGAATTAATTATACTAGACCGGCCCTACAAGCAATGCTAAAGGGAGCTTGTCAGATTGAAAGGAAAGGACACTAGACATGGATAAAATCAGAATAAAGAAACAAAGACCTATGGTAAAGGTAACCATATAAGTAAATATAAATGACAGAATTAGTATACTGTATATTTTGTTATGTTACTCCATTTCTTTCTTCTGACAGGTGCTAAAGTACAAATGCGTAAAAAGTAATCAATCTATGGTTTTGGACATGAAATGTACAAAGACATAACTTGTAATAAGTACAAAAAAAGTTGGGGTGATAGAGGGGTATATGCACAGTGTATGTGCATGCTATTGAATTTAAGTTATTATCAAAACAAATATGATCATTACAGATTTAGGATTTTAAATTTTAATCTCATGATAACCACAAGGAAATATATGAAAAATATACACAGATAGAAATGAGAAGGCCTCAAAATGGTACAATATAAAAATTCAAATAACTATGAAAGTAGGCATTAACAGAAGAATTGGGGATCAAAAAAGCTATAAGATTTACGAAGATAAAATAGCAAAATAGCAGAAGAAGTTCTGCCTTATAAGTAGTTATTTAAAGGTAAATGGATGAAAATTTCCAGTCAAAAAACAGAGATTGCAAAACTGGATTAAAAAAGCATGACCCAACTATATGGTGTCTGCTAGAGACTCATCTTAAATTAAAAAACATAAGTAGGTTGAAAGTGAAAGGATAGAAAAAACATAACATATAAATAGCAACCCAAAGAAATCTGGAATAGCTATACCAATAGCAGATAAAATAGATTTTAAGTCAAAAACCATTACAAGGGACAAAAATATCCTTATAACTATGATAAAAGAATCAATTCAACAAGAAGACATAACAATTATAAATATATATATGTATCTAACAGCAGAGCCTCAAAATATATGAAGCAAATATTGACAGATTGGAAGGGAAAAATAGATAGTTATACATTAATACCAGGAGTCTTTAGTATACCACTTTCAATAATGGATAGGACATCAATAAGGAAATAGAAGACTTGAATGATACTTTAAACCAACTAGACTTAACAGACATATGTAGAACACTTCACCCAACAAGAAAATATACATTCTTTTAAAGTGCACATGGATCATTCTCCAGGATAGGCCATATCTTAGATCACAAAACAAGTCTCAATGAATTAAAAAATATTGCAATATACAATGTATTCTCTCTGACAACAGTGTGATGAAGCTAGAAATCAATAAGAGGCAGAAATGGAAAATTAACAAATATGTGGAAATTAAGCAGTGTTTTCTTAACCTATGGATCAAAGAATAAATCATAAAGGAAATTAGGAAGTACCTTGGAGGAAATGAAAATGTAAGCACAACCTGCCAAATCTTATGGGATTCAGCAAAGGCAATGCTGAGAGGGAACTCCTTACATAAAAAAGAAGAAATCTCAAATAAGTGGCATAACTTCAAAACTGCAGGATCTAGAAACAGTAAGCAAACTAAACCCAAAATGAGCAGAAGGAAAAATAACCAAGTTTAGAGTGGGAATAAATGAAATAGAGAATAAAATAAAACAACAGAATCAACAAAACCAAAGCTTGGTTCTTTGAAAAGATCAATAAGTTTGACAAACCTTTGTGGGACAAAGAAAACTAAAAAGAAGAGAACCCAAATAACTAAAATCAGAAATGAAAAGAGGGACATTACCACCAACTCCACAGAAATAAAAATGGACTAAAAGAGGATATTCTGAACAACAGTGTGCCAACAAATTAGAAATTAGATAGTATAGACAAGATGGACAAACAACCTACCTACACTGCCTCAAGAAGAAATAAAAAATCACAACAGATCAATAGCTAGTAAAGATATTAAATCAGTGATCAAGTACCTCCCAACAAAGAAAAGTCCAAGACCAGGTGGCTTTACAAGTAACATTTACCAAACATTCTAAGAATTAACTCAACCCTGCTCAAACACTTCCAGAACAATTGAAGAGGAGGGAACCATCCCTAACTCATTCTATTTGCCAACAGAACTCATCCAGCAGATAAATATTAGAATTAGCAGGAATTCTGGCCCTGACACTTCCTGGATCCCTGAATATGAGCATGTTTCTTAACCACTCCTCATTAGCCCCATGGTATGGATGACTCCTATCTAATGTGACTGCTGGAAGGAAAAAATGAACATCACCTTTATTTAAGTGAATACCGTGCTCTGGAAAGGAGGCAACATGGCCCATGCTGATGGGTAGCTCCTGCAGGAAACACTTCAGGAGCTACACAGCAGTACAGAATAGAGAGAGCATGCTGAAGTTACTAGAGCAAGATAAAGATCGCTCCAGGGTATCTCGTTAGGTGTTCTCTGCTCCAGACTTGTCTGGTATTTTCCCTTCCTCAGACTTGCTATGCTCTGTCTCCTCTGCCAGGAGTGCTCTTCCTCCACCTCATTCTCTCCTTTTCCTTAACTACAATTCCCAAATTACATCTCAGCTTAACTGTCACTTTCCCCAAGGATGCCTTCCAGACACTAATCAGACGAGATAACTTGGTTCCCAAGGCATGTTCTCCTCCTTCATAATCCTCACCTTCTTCGTGATTGCTTGTGAAACATTTCTGTTACCTGTCGCACCAGAGGCTCTAACAGGTCAAGGACACTGTTTTACTCAAAGCTACAACCTCATAGTACAATACCGTGCCAGGTACACAGTGGGTGCTCAATAAATATTTGATAGATGAATTAATAAATAGCTTAAATTCATTTCTAAAAATGAGAAATACAACAAGAAGGTAGCAGAGGCACTGAGGCATAGAGAAAGGGCAAGTAGAAGGTAAAGAAGTTTAAAGATATTCATCAACAATTCACTTTTTCATAAAAATACATGAACCCTAACTAACCGGATACCTTATGTTATAGTATGGTATAGAACCTGTCACAAAGCAGATGCTCAGCAAATATTTGTTGTGTAAATAAATATACAATTAAATAATTCCACAGAAATTTATTATGAGCACTCCAGTTCTCTGACATAAGACAATCTAGATGTGATTTTCAACACAAGGAACAGGGACGAACTGTTAAAATAAATTGAAATGCAATTCTAAGTACAAAACATTAAGGATTTTTTTATGGATTTTTCCTTTAGGTTAGTAATGTTAGTGCTGTCTGGATGAGGTGGGCTTATGAATGTTCAAAATTCCTTAATTAATCTCTGCACCTATTCATAAATATGTATTCTAAAGGGGGAAAGTTCAGTTGTAAAAGGGTTTCTCCTGCATTTGTAAAGATTAGGAAAATGTTACATTTTTTCTACATGAAAGAAGGTTCACATTTACCATGGTAGCTGAAGGGCCAAGTAACCCAGAGTTACTTATTAAAGGAGGAAAACCTTTTGCTGGAAAGATAATGATTTCAGTTTTGAGTCTGTTCAGATTGAAGTGCTTATGGAAATTTCTAGCTGCAGTTGAGACCTAGGGAAAATTACATAATCCTTTTGTTCCTCTCTTTCATTAAGGTTTAATGGAAATAATAGTATCTATTTATATTATTCTTGTATTAAAAGTGTTAATTTATGTAAAATGTTGAAAATAGTGACTGGCATCTAAAAGGTGTTCAATGGATATTAGACATTATTATTATTATTAACAATAAACACAAGACAAATCCACAAGCCAGTTGAAGATAAAGGTACGGGATGGAAGAAAGAGATCATAGCTATCCACAGGCACACAGGGAAAGCTCGGCACAGAAATGATAATTAAATCCATAGAAAACTATTCATTTCCCTTAGACAGTATGATTTAAGAAGAGTTGAGATAGAAGGAAAAAACCTCCTAGGAATATCTGTATTCATATCGTGTGGATAGTGAGGGCTTATTGAATTTAGGAGACTATGAAGAAATTCAAACAATACAGATCTATTTGTAAAGAAATCATTAGAAAGATTGCTAAATAAAATATATTTCCATTGAGTTACAAGGTATTTGCAGGTATTTGACTTTAAAATATGATTTAAAAACAAAAACAAACACACTATGTAAAAATAATAATGTGCTATAAAAAAAGTTTCTGTGGAGGTGACTTTATTTGGTGACCTTTGCCTCCATTTTCTTAGTTCTGCTCTAGTTACAAACTCAGCAAAACAAAAGCCATGTAGTGAATGTGACACATCCTCTCCTGGAGCATATCTGTCAGGAATCTCACTCTAGCCTAAGTGACAGAACAGTCTATTAAACCACATATACTATTGTCCATGGGAATTTCACTAAATACCCTTTTTTTTCCATTTCATTGTATATCCAGTGATGGTTTAAATGACGTTAGAGTACTCATTTTAGAGCTATGCCCTGGACTCCTATCTGGTTGTTTGATGGGCCCAATCCATGATTCAGGTTTCTGAACACACTGTTGTCATATAGCACTATACTGTGATCTCTCTCCTCCCATGCAGTTACAGGAGCCGAATCTGAAACCAATATGCTTATGTCCAAAACCTGTTTCTCTTATTAGCTGTGTGGCTTTGAGGAAATTTGTTAAACTCTCTGTGCTTTTTTTGTCTCAGATTCCATAGTTGTAAAATGAGGATTGTAACAATATTATGTACTTCATGATGTGATGCCTTGCACATGTATGTGCTTTGTGAATGTACACGATTATTGTCACTATTTTGAAGAAGTGTTAACTATTCAAAGATGAATAATACCTATTTATTCCCTGCCCTCAGGGAGCTCACATTATAATAAAGGAAATAGATCTGTTTAAGCAAGTCACTACAAATACAGCATTAGTGCTCTCTTAGAGAACGGTCTGCAGGTACAATATGTGAACAACAGCAAAGCAAGGATTTAGTCAGCTTTGCTTGATGAGGAGTGGTGTGGGATATCCAAGCAAGGCTTCACAAGGAAGCAAAGCCTTCACATGCTACTTAAGAGAATACTGGGATTTTGTTAAATTATGTGTGGGAAAGATTTTTTTAGGGTCTTATTAATAAGGAAGGGGAAATAAGAACAAAGAATCATTACCCTGTGGAAGCCTGTGAATGACAGCTGACAAGATGGATAAGGCACATTATGGAAAGAGGGAAGGGTGAAACAGAGAAAGTAAAAATAGTAAAAGCATAAATGTTTTTCAGTCATAAAACGATACATTTTGTGATTGTGAAAATGTTTTCTTGTTTTGCCTTGTGTTGGGAAAGACAGTATGACAATAGGGCTGAAAACGTGTGAATAATGAATACAAACCTGAGAATCAAAAATGAAATTTTTGCCTTGATATTTATATATTAGTCTACAATAATATTAAATTTTTATGTATAGAAGTTTTATATAAGCTACGAAGCCAGATATTAGCATTTATGAATTATCTAAAAATCACTCTTTATAAATGTTAAAATGCATATTCAGCATCACATACTCAATCTATGATTTTAACCAGTATATTTGGTTCTTCAAATTATTATTTTCAAATGTTTTCACATTTTCTAGAAGCAGATCAATATTTAATAGTGAGAATTTTTGTTTGTATTTAAAATGCCACCTTTTTCAAAAAAGATTTTAGGACAGCCATTAAACAGAGAGAGATGTATCTTTCTTAAATTACAGTGAAGGTTGTTCACTGTAATTTAAGAAATGAACATCAAAAAATAAGTGTAAGACCTTACTTTAAAAGTGAAATATCTAACAATTAATTACATGTAAAATCATGTTTCTCTGGTCATTGCTGTGCAAGTTATCCCTCCCAGAGTAAGAAAAGTTTCTGGATTGAAGTTCAATCGCAAGGAAGAACCTTAGCCCAAAAGTTAAATCATGAATTAATAGTAATATTAAACTGTGCCCCTTTGGTCCCTTGGAGAGAACATTCCTACTATGCTAATATATAGCTGATACTGAGTATTGAAGAGATTAAGTATTGGAATAAGGAATCAGTGCTGAGTTATGATCCTGAGTTGGTCTTTACTAGCTATATACAGTTGGCTGATGATTTAGCCCATCTGTTCCTCCATAACCATATCAGCATGGAAATGGTGTCCATATGACACTTAGAAAATAATATTTGTACCTCATTATCCTTTGATATTGGAAAGTGCTATTGAGATACATGGGGTATATCATTTTCGCTGATCTCCAGAAAGCCATTTCCAAATATTTAAGCACAATTCTATTCCCCATATGTTACTGTTTGTCTGATGATGAAAGGGCAGGAGATGATATGACTGTAAACATGACTCCAAAGGCTTTCCTGTGCAGAGATTCTGTGACAAGTAATTAGGACGCTCAAATCTTGGAAATTCATTTTCGAAGAATCAAAAACTTTAAAATACATTTCAAATAAAAGCAGCAAAGTAAAATTTGGCCTAGATTTTACTTACTTTGACTAATAGGTCTTAGTTGCTTAGTTTTCTTTAGAAGAGTCCCCTTTATGTCTCCAGAGGAATTTATTCAGATTGATTTAATTTTATTTTTAGTTCAAGAAATCAGAAATATTGGTTTTTATAGTATATTAACAATGATATAAATAATTTTCAGAATAAATGCTACAGAGAATGTGGAATTTTTTAATACACACATGAACATATACACACAGAAACAAAAACAACATTAAATAAAAATGAACAAAGACATATTGATCTCTTTAACACAAATAGCTGACAAGGTAATGCACATACAACTAACTTGAACAGCTTTTAAGATACAGACTAAATGTAGCTATGAATCTGAGAATGCATTTTAATTTAGAAGGAATGCCAAGTAAAGATGACAGCTTCACACTGATCATTCACATTTACCCTCACTGAGAACTAAGGCATCTTATACAAGATCAATATGTTGTTTATGATCCCAGAGAAGTGTAAAATTAACTGTTATGTGCGATTACAATCCATGACTTAGAGCTCAGTACAACTTCTCTAAACAGTTGAGTTAGACCGCCTAATCTAATTTCAGGGGGAAGAAAGCAGCATAGACAAAGCAAGAGAATATAGTTTATAATGCTACAGATTCTACAGATTTACATTTTCTACATAATTATTTCTGGAACCTTTTGCAGATCATTTTCATGAGGCTATTTCCTTTGAAATCTGTAAATAGTTGTACAAAATATTTCTAGATATGAGTAGAATATACACAATAGGTTAAATCATAAAATTTCAATAAGCACAGGACTTCTAGTGACACAGAATTCTCGACCATAAAAAGATGCTGGGGGTGGGTGGTGGGGAAGTGATTTTTACATGAAAAACTCTAGATTGAATCATAAAGGTCAAATAGAAAAAGAAATAAATGGAAAATATGCATCAATTAATTTATAATTGACTTTGGTTTTGATTTGGCTCTTACCAAATGGACTCTTTACCTATTAAAACTGGCAATATAATGGGTGATGATAATTAAAATACCATGGTTATAACATTTGAGTTCCTAAATGTAAAATGTATTTTTATTTTGTTTGGAAAAATCCAATAAATGTACAACTTCCCACAAAATCCTTTCTGTCTGAAATAAAAATATTTTCACTGAGTTAGGTGTGATTTAATGTTAATGTTTGACTCTCAAATAAACAATGATAAATAGTGACATTAATACCTTAATTTTAAGCATTTTTATGAATAAAATTTCCATTGATGGGTTTAAAGTTAAGAAATTACTATCTTGATTTTTAAATATATATATTTATTTAATTATTGTCACAGTTAAAATGTAAGATGCTGCTTAACTTTTAACCAAAAATATGTTAAATGCAATTTAAATTAAACCTTATTCAAAGAGACAGGCTCTAGATATATGCAAATGGTATATAAGCTATAAGATGGCAGCCATCTTTAATTACCAAACTATAGTACTATTAATGAATTTAATTTGACTTTGAAATAGAGACAGAAATTTTGATTGGATGGCCAATAAATTTATGGGCAAGCACAATTTATACAATCTAAGAGTTCTTTGAGAGAGGAAAAATGAATACATATTTAAGGAGATTGCTGATGAATGTTACCAGATATCTGTTCTAAATTTCTTGAGTTAAAAATTATTGGATGGAAACATAGTTCTTATCACAGAGTAATCCACATACTCATAATATTAATTGTGTCTAAGTGAATGGGACCAAAGAATTACACAATTAAAGAAAATGCAATGATTAATCTTTAGAATAAAGATTTCAAATTTAGCCCTTACCTTAGGTTTTTATTTATTTAAAGCCACATTCAATAAATATTTGCTAGATGCAATGAATAAATGATGAATTAATGAATGAAAGTTACAGGATAGAACTGATTTCCTAATGCTTTGCAATGATGAAACACATTTGGAACTGAATACCAAAAATTTTTTCTGCACCTAGTTGCACTCCAATGCTTGAACTCATTTCTTCAAACTACTATGTTAAAAAGAGACAATAATATATTATGTTTTAATTAATCATATGAGATTTCCTTTTGTCATTTCTGTGAGGCAAGTCCTAGGATCCACACCCCAGTTTAGGAGACAGAGAAAAAAGGGAGGCATGAGAAAGGATTCAAAGGAGATAAAACTAGAATTCTGGATTTGATTCCCTCCCACGTGCTTAATCCACAACCCCACATTCCAGTTTACAGTAAAATGAAATTGGCACATTAACCTGAAAGGAAAGAAAAAAAGAGAAAAATAACCAAATTCATCCAGAGAATTCAGATATATCCAATAAAGTAATAATGAGTTTATGCACATCCAAAAGGAATTTGATTCTGAAATATGTACAACAGACTTATCCTTAGTGAAAAAAAAAAAAAAACAATTAAAGAAGAATCTGAAGTGCTGAGAGTAGAATTAAAATACAGAATTAACTTGTACTAATTGTAAAGTGGCAAATAGGAATTCTGATGAGCAAACATTGAAAATAGAGTTCTCACTGCCCCTGCTTCATGGAAGAGCTTCTGTTTCCTACAGAAACTCTTAAATTGTAGGGCTTTTTAAGTACATGGAGGAACTTGTCAAATTTGCAATTATTGGGTCAGGAATTTTGAGTGATGCTGCAATAGAGCCTAGCAGGAAATTTTTATTTCACTATGGAAATTCTTAGTCATTTATTACAGTTTTTAAGAAGATAGTTATTAAGAAGAAACTGTCAGCCTTGTCTTTGCCAAAATGAACTGCATTCCAAGTGCTCTCAAAGCAAAACCTTCATGAAAGACAAGCCAGAAATAGATGGGATAACGTGAAAAAAAAAAAAAAAAAGCAAGATGAATGAAACTGAAAAATGAAATACCATTTGAAGTACGACATATGAAAAATGACTATTGTGCTTAAGAATAGGAAGAGAGAAATAAAATGATATAGCAAGAAGGAAATGAATAGAGATAGGAAATAAAGCAACTACACAAATTCTTATTATCCATTGGATCTTAAGGCATTTTTGTTAGTCTCTGCTTGTGTAAATGTGTTTGAACCTTCATGTACTTAAAGGGTTGTTTTTTGTTGTTTTTTTAAGTCTAAATGTAAGATAGGTGAAAAAGATAGAAAAAGGCCCTGAATTTTCATTGCCAGACTCTAGCTAAAAGAACACTTTAAGAGAATAAACACATTCCCTTATTTTTTTGCTTTTATACAACTTTTCACAAACCATCAATGCATACCCAAATTCTCATTCAGAATACCATGATGATTCATTTATATACTTACCCATCTGTCATAGTGGTGATTAAAAATAAACCAATTTTAAGTATTAGAACCCATTGCATAAAATTTACTCTACTTTTAATTGGATATTATATCATTTCAATATTATCTTTGATAAGCTTGTTGAGAGTTCATATGAAATGTGTAAAACAAACTCTCCAAAGAGTCTAGTATATTTTGTTAATCCATAAATTATAAATTAAAATTAATGATATAGATAAGTCACACAACTAAGTCAATGAAAATACTTACTTATTTCATTTAAATTAGAAACTGGAGAAATTTTTGCCTGAGTTACATTTCATTTTACCTGGCAAACTAGTGGTTTCTCAAAATGTAATACTTAATAAATTCTATCCAGTGGAAAACAAATTTAAATACCCAGAAATACATTTCCAATTAGAGATAATAACTGAGTTATTTGTTTAAATTAAGTAGACTGCTGCCTCTAGGATATGAGTTAAGGAATGGAGGAAAGAGGTGAAATAAGACCATTGTATTCTAATTAATATCAACCAGCTTTTGTTTTGCTTTGTTCTGTGGTATTATCCAGGGGTTGTATTGAAATCAACCAATGGGATTGTGATATTGTTAATGCTTCTCTGCATTTGCTCAATTTGTTACCATGAACACCAAAATATTTAGTTTATATGCAGATTAAAAAGAAAAGATTACTGTTTTTAAGCAGAGGCATTGGTATACTCATGAGTTAAACATAAAATATATTAAAATATGCAATTAAAAAAGCAATTTTAATGTGCAATTTTGAAGAACTAAAAGGTCTTAACAATTTATAATATACCTAAATTAGGGTTGCCTAAATAATGAATGATCCCTTTTATAAAAATGCTTGTTCAAAATGGCCAAGCATTTTAGTATACTTTTTCAATAAAACAATAAACATATTTTTTGAAACATGAAAGCCTGGAACTGCATTACCTTATGGAATTTTTAAAGCATGACACCTTCCTGTCCTTCAGTATGACTCTAACAGTAGCTGAACTGACAACATACAGCGTGACGCTTCATGATAGTAGCACATGGTATTTAGTAGTAGAGTGCAGCTATTATAAAATGAGTAATAAAATCAATAGTCAATTTCTGCTTACACTTAATGACTGTAGGTTTGAAATTCCATAATTAGTAATTGTTTTACCTAAAAAAAAAAAAATTTTTTATCCTATCACATTAGTATGTAGCTTATATATAAACTGAGTAAGAAGTCCTCTTTCAGTAGAAACAGTTGGGTTTATTTGGGAATAACGTTAAAGTCATTGTGGGGTTCCTTGTTATTATTAATTTTAAGGACTATTAAGTAAAAATAAATAATAAAGATCTTTGCCTTTTGTAAGAACATGTTTTATGTATGATTGAAATTTTACAACACTCCGAAAAAGCCATCTGAAGTTAGATTTAAAAATAAAATCAAAAGCATTTTCTGACAGTATACATGAAAAATTGGAAATTCCAATATCTTCAATAGAAGTTGTAGAAAGTGTATGTCTTGTTGGAATCTGACACCCACTTAACACAGCAGAAAATAAGGTATTATACTGTAAACAAAAAAGTACATTAAAGGACAGTTGTAAATTTACATAAGAATAGTTCATAAACATTTTGGTCTTTCCATAACAGTTTTTATATAAAATGCATTTAAAAAAACCTGTAGACAGCTGTCATCACTCTTGTTTGACCACTTTTCACTTATATGCACACAGACATATTTATACAGCAATATATTGATGCACCGATACATGGATATTAAACTATGATTACTGCTTGTAACTGAAATGTGCATTATCCAATCAACATTATCCATGGTTGAAATACTCTTACATTATGTATTCTTGTCATGTTGTATCTATAAAAACATGAAAATATAACTTTACATTATTTCAATTATTTACATTAGTTCAAGCTTGACAGAGAAAAATTTATAAGCTATAATTTTCAGAAGAATAGGCCCAGAGGTACAATAAATAGCTTTGATTGTATATAGTCATCTCTCTTTTGTTTTTAAAAACTCATTTTAAGTACAATATGGAAACAATTAGTCTGCAATTTGGTCATTCTAGCATTAATTATTAAAACTTAAAATGCACCTCCAAAATTCCTGATAAGGAGAAATGCAATAAAATTATATTGTGTTATCTTGGAATTTTTGGTTAGAGGCGGCTAAATTTAGTGAAGAACACCATGATACCAAATGCCACCATGTTCAATATGAGTGGTTGCTGTAAACCCTACATTTTCCCTTCACTTCTGTGACATATAATAAATAAGAATGCTTTAAAAAGCACTTTGTAAAATACCAAGTGCTATACAAACACTTACCACAAAAATACTGAAAATAAGTGTTGGATGCTAATAATTATTTAAAAATCTAAAATTAATTCTATTTTAGGGGCTTTAATGGAAATAGAAGGTCTTTTATGAAGAGAAAGATAGCCTTTAAATTTTTTAACTAGAGAAACGTAAGTTCTTTAGTCAAAAGTTATGGAAATGTGACATTTTATCCAGACTGGGCTTATTAAATAGTTGTTCCACCTGAGATATAAGTATAAATATAATACTTTAGGGTTATTTTATTGATGATGGCAATGGGAAGAAACTATATTGCAGATGACTCAAAAGTGCTTAAAATACTCATAATACATAAAGTTTATGAAAGGATTTTATAATTTTAAAAATAAGAACAGATTTAATTTATGGAATCTGATCAATGGGACAACCATCTAAAAAGCTACTTTCATAGCATTTCTGACTTCATTTACAATTAATTCTCTTCTGCAAGCTCAAACACTTTAAGATAGAACCTCATATTCTGATATTTGTTTTTAATATTAGCTTTTTAAAATCTATTAGCATTTATCTACCTAGATAAAATGCTTTTGTGTTAATAAATAGTTCTTTATATCTGGTAGGACATATTGAAAACAGATTCAGGTATTATTTGGGGGCAGGTTTTTACTTGAAAAAATCACCTAGAAAATGGGGGAATTTTCTCTGGAGACCTAACAACTTGATTGTGTCTTTAAACTAATTTGATTTATGACCAAACTGTAGCTAAGCAAAATTAATTGGACCACTTGCAAATAAAACAATAGAAAAATGTTTATTTCAAATGTCAAGCATTGCCAAGTATTTTTATATTAACACCAAATGTTAAAGAATAGGATACATTAAAGTTTTAATAACAATATTAAATTACAAGATTCGAATCGTTTCTTTGTTTTCTTTCCTTAGCATTTACATATTTGGCTTTGAAAAATATGGAACTGATACCTAAAGCCTTTTTAAATCACTTCGTACTCAGTTTGTTTTTCTCTTATCCAACCAATATGGAAGCAAATTTATTTAAAAGCCAGTTTGTGAAAATACCTAAAAATATTTTTTTAAGTTTAAATGTTTTTTTTCCTTTTTCTTATAAAACATGTCACATCTTGATGCAGTTGATGTCAAGTGTGCTTAAGTCATTATGAATCAAGAGACTAACAATAGTGGCTGCAGAAACGGGTTGGTTGTCTGTACAAAGACTTGAGTTAAATTATAGTACTTCCATGTTAGCTGTGCATGTCCACCAAGCTTCATCAGGAACTCAAGTAGAAAACGATGTTGTGTTTTAATTAATCATTCCTTACAATTCAAGAT
>JAQZBX010007670.1:0-12500 GCA_029593785.1 Cabassous unicinctus | reverse complement strand
TGTTTCACCAGGGTTTATAAAACACATAACAGAGCAATGTGCACAGACAGTGGCTGCATGTCTTCATTGCTTTCAACTGACCAGAGATGTAGCCATTTCAGTCCAGTAGTCTGAGAGAAAACCCAGGTGTCCTCCCTGAAAGATAATGTTTACCTCAAATCTATCTAGGTTGCATACTTAGTAACAATGTCTCCATCATTTAATAATTTATCTTAACCACTCTTAAACCTATTTCTATTTCCAGACAATGCCTCCTCTTGAGATAGGTTTGAAAATCCATTACCTAGTGAATCACAATGGTTCCTTATAGTAAAAGCACATCTATGAGAGTGAAAGTTCCACCAGGACCCTAACCAGGGACATTTTATCTTCATTCCCATCATAGTGTATAGCACAATATCTTGCTCATAGTAAGTTCTTAGTAAAAGTATGCCAATTGAATATTCTAGAATTTGATTAGGAAGAATAAGTCTATTCTTGTTTTATCTGTACCTGTGACTACTATAGAAGCTCTCTTTTTCCCTCCTATTTTCTGCTTTCATACTCTCTACCTGATTTTAAAAAATACTGTAGTACTATACACCAAGTCACCTTAATTACACTTTAAAGTCTTTTTAGAATGTGCATTTCCACTAAAACGTGTGATGCAAAAAACATTTGGGAACAAAAACAAAGAGGAATTCAAATGAATTAGACAATTATTTTATCATTAAACATGTCAATAAGTCAATGTTTGAACGATCAATTTGGGGACATAAAATATTGCATAAATGATATTCATAAATATGGAAGTCCTTGAAGAAAATCCAAAATTCAGCAATGAATTAAAAAGGAAAATACAAATGAAAATCAGGATGACTTCTCTTTAATTTTGAAGGGACATTTAAATTACATGAATCATACAAAAATAATAGTCATTAGGTAAAGAGAATTTCTTGTTATATTTATAAAAGCTTCCCTGTTAGTTTTAGTGATGTTTTAAATATGTATAAATTATTAACCAGGGTTATAGGGCTTTAAAAACTAATCTAGAAAAAATGTTCTTAGCTGTAGTGCTTTGACTGAGCAACTGGATCTAAGTTTTTGTGGTTTTAAATCATTTGGAAGACATACAAGTTCTGATATGCTAGATCATCTAGACATAAAAGCTCTGTTAAGTTAAATCAGTCATATTTTTTATTATAAGGCTTCTGATTATTATAACATGCATTGTGTATTTTTAACTGAGCAGAATTTTATAATGTGATTGTGGATTAATGAAATTTGTAAATTATCTAAGACCTTAAATATACATTGTCAATATGGCATAAAGTGTAAGTAGTTCCTCCCCTCTCCCCCAATTGGGACAGAAATTTTGTAAGACATATATATATTTCCAATAGGCTAATTTTTCAGACTCCCAGTTTTTAGTTTAGTGATTACTTCTTAATAAAGCTAAAGAAATCCACTCAAGACATTTCTCCAAAAACTATTTCTTTGAACAGATTTGATCAAATGTACACAGGGAGACTAATTCACAAACTGTATATAATCCTTAGTGTTACATTAAAAACGTTCATCCATTTAGGCAAGAAGTGTAGTGATTCGATTTTGCAAAAAAAAGCAGGAAAAATCTGAACTACATTCTTACTGAGAGATAGTTCAAAGGTTTTGTGTCTAATCTTTATTGACAATATCAGGAAAACTGTTAGTCTGAATTAAACAGGTGGATAGGTGATGCCTAGAAATCTTGTTCTTCTCCAAAATCACCGCAAGCAAAAAAAGCAGCCAGCAGAAAAGCAAAGCAAAAGGAAGCAAAGCTGTCCTCCAACATTTCCCATTAAAAAGCCTGCATGATTAAATATAGTTATTTATTGCCAGGTTTTAGGTGACAATGTTTACCTTGGCCTAATTTTAAGTTAATGGACTACTTGATGCCACTCAATGGAGGATACATTATAATCCTCCTAACCACTATACATAGGCTTCTGATCACTTGTTTCTTAGAATATATTTATAAATCAGTAAAAACAAAACAAGGCGAAACAAAAATAACAACTATTTTCTTCAAGGTTAATACAAACCCATAGGGTCCACTAAGGTAGCGTATATAGTGTCTCACTGCTAAAACACTCATTCCAGCAATTCATGTTACATGAACACATTGTTCTATAATTAAAAATTCCTTTAAAAATAAAGTTTATTATATGAAAAAAAATTCAGAAA
This sequence comes from Cabassous unicinctus, assembly GCA_029593785.1. Taxonomy (NCBI): domain Eukaryota; kingdom Metazoa; phylum Chordata; class Mammalia; order Cingulata; family Chlamyphoridae; genus Cabassous; species Cabassous unicinctus. The sequence continues at coordinate 10,295 of JAQZBX010007670.1, read as the reverse complement.
ATGAAAGCAATTGTCTGGAAAAATGCAAGTCAAATACAGATCAAATTGCCTCAATTAGCCCCTTTGTGTGGACTTCTAGCATGAGAACCAGGAAATGATCATCACTACCCTCCTAAGCAATGTCTAAATTAGAGCCTATTTTAGCACAGTAGAGAAGGACACAGAGGCAAACCAGACTGACTTTCAAAATAAATCACTCACTTCCCTATTACTAGTAATACTAGTCTGAATTCTGGGTCTAGAGAAAGGAGAACTATGCAACACAGAAAGAAAAATGAAGGGTTGAAGAACTGGTTTCCAATCTCCTGATACCAAGATGGCTCTTTCTAAAAGTTCTAAATCTTTCTTAGGAATCTTCAAACTTCCCTTTTCTACCTCTCCCCCAAATCTAAGTACTGCTTTTCACCAAATTTATATAGCCTCAATATATAGGTGCTTTTTCATCTCAACTGCAACTAAGCCAAGGAAGACAGCTTTTTTTTTTTTTTTTTTTTTTTTTTAAGTTTACATGTTAAGCCAAGGACATCCATTCTCTCAGGAAGCATGGTAAAGTGAAATGAATTGCTTCAGGATGACATCTGCTATCACATTTTGTTTGCTGATGAGGTGATAAGTGATATTTATAGGTTAATCAGGTACATCAGTCTTTACTTCCCTGTGTTTCTTAAGGAATCAGGGCTTTTTGAACTTGAAAGTTCAAACCCCTTTCCATGGTTTGATATTATTAATAGGTACATCAATTTGACTAATATTTCACAGGAAATAATAGTGTGGAATTTTCTATCTACTTAAAGAGAAAAAAAGGAAAACAGGTCCATTTTCCACATTCATGGGGGAAAGTTCCATATAAATTAAACACACCTGGTATACTTATACGTAAAATAAAGATGACTTCCTTTCTGTGGAAGAGGGAAACAATTTTCTTAGCTACTAAACAGTAATAATAAGGGCATTAATTATTTTTCTGCAGGCTAACTAAGCTTCTTCCTTCCCCACAGGAAAAAAAAAAATTCTTTTTAAAGGAAATGGCTATTATACATATGAAGCAAAAATTTGTTCAAGAATTAGTAGAAATATAGGCATTGCATTGCATACATTCTTTACCACTTAGTCTGCTAATTCTTAGAATTGACTGTCAAAAAATATCTTATTTACCCACTAAATTTTAATAAAATATCAAAATAACTTCTCACAATCTCAGTTGTAAGAAGTGAGCACTTTTTGCTCAAATGAAAGTTAAGAGATTTCCAAATGCCTGACATGATTTTACACAAGCAATGCATTTACAGTTTTTAGAACTCAGCTCACCATTGTGAATAATCTAGTTCTCACTTTCACTTCAAACATGAATAATGATCCTTTTCATGAAATCCCATCCTTTCATCCAAAAAGTCACAATATTTGAGGCAGTATAACAACTTACAAGAAAGTAACCCTAACTCAAATTTTAAGAACTTGACCTGAAAGCCTCCTATATGTAAAGATTACAGCTTGGGAAGATGAATGGATCATCTATATTATCTACATCATTTTATTGAAATTCTAGCAGAAGAATTTGGATTAACAATAGATAACTGACTTTCCTTTTAAGATTTCACTCTTTTGCCAGACTCTTTAGCCTTCCGGTGAAACTCATAGCACGGCTGATTGTTTCATTATAGATGTCAGCAGTGGCTCAAACTCACCCTGGAAACCACTAGAGTTGGCAAGCAATGAAAAAAATCTCACATAGCTCCCAACCTGTCAGCCTTTGATATTGACAAATCTGCAATCTCTTCAAAAATGTCTACGTTTTTAAGCTATAGTCACATATTTAAGATTAGAATTATAAAAATTCCCTAGAATATACTGGAATTTTAAATATTTTAATAGTAGAGGTGTCCCAATTTAGAGCAACTCTTGTCCATCTCCCATTTAGATGTAATTTTCAATGCAAATATAGTCATAATTAACCAAGGAAATCTTAGCATTTTAAAATGAGTGCTCCTTTTCACTGTCTGTGATATTTAACCATCATTAGAAGAGCTGTCAACATCCTATCTCCTCTTTTAGGGAAGTTAAAACAGCATTGACTTTTAAGCTTTATCTTGCAGTAGTTTGCATAGCCACATGTATTAAATGTGAATGGTATTTCAAAGGAAAATATTGTAAAATTATTTTTGCAAAACGATTACAAAACAAGTTATAGTAGCATAAAAAAGTCTTGGTACATGGTCCTGGATAGAAATTAAGAAGTCAGTGAAGGAAACAGAGTGGTAAGAGAAATAAGTAAAAAATAACGTGAAAGCATTGGTATTCCATGAACTGAGAGAGGAAAAAGTATCAAAAGAACTTGCACAATGGTTTTACATACAACACAGTTCTAACAAAACATATGTATAAATATATATAATTTGGCCATAAGGGCATTAAGCAACTCTTTTAGAAATGGATTTCCACAGAGAGTTATGAAAGAGGCCAGACTTTAAAGAATGAAGGAGAAAGTGGCTGGAATGGAAAACAATGGCTCTAGGAAATAAATGAATACATTTATCAGCTAAAGAAAGTGAAGGAGAGAAATAAGAAGTTATGGAGAGCAGTGCCATGAGAAAGACTTTTCAGAGTTACAGGAAATCTAAGCATAGATTTAAGTCCAGAGGAAAGAAAAGAAAGGGAGAGAAAGATGATGACATTATTAGGGTATAAATTTTCGAGCAACATCATTAACAATTGGAAAGAGATGTTGTCACACACCCAGGTGGAGATGTTAGCTTTATAGGAAAATGGATAACTATTCTTCAGAGGCTATTGGAATAAAAGCTTGAAGCTAAGAATAGAGTTCTTTACTTCCAAGCCTTTGTCCATCACTGGAAGTGGTCTTGTTTTGATGGGATTCCCCTAATAAAAACTACTTCCATTGATGAGAATTTTTATATAGAATTTTGAGAAACATAAGTATCCATTTTTGGCTACTTGAAAGGAAGTAAAATGACTAAAAGACAGGTTCATCTTGTCTCCCTCCCAGGTTTTAATTGCTACATCAATGAAAAGTATGGGGCAGTCCCATAGCACATATATCAATAAAATATTTTAGTGAGATTCCAATATACAAATTCATTTTCAATTATATGAGCTGAGAACATGCTTCAAAACAAACAAAAAACTATGATAATGAAAACCCCAAAATTCTTTGTAACCTGGCTCTTATCTCATAGTTTTGATATTAATTTTCCACTCCATTTGTCAACATCAATAGCTATGGAAAAAAGAGAAAAAAATTAAAACCTAAAAAGTGTCTAGTATTTCAAGTATGATTATTATATATTCCCAAATTCCTAAAACTCTTCCAAGTTTTTTTAATCAACTTTGCTAATAAAACAATATTTCATCATATTTGTAAAAGTTAGACTATTAGCTTTTAAGTTTTTCTTTAAATTGAAAGGAAGCACGTTAATTTTCCTGATGGAGAAAACTGCAGCTTCATAAACGGACCTCCAGAGTCTAAATAAATAGAAAGGGTGATCTAGGTAAGAATTTCTATTTTACCAACACAGCTTTTGAGAGCATAATTTCATCATTTGGTATCATTTGGCTGAAATACATGAGTTTTTGCTCATATACTGATTTTCCTTTATACAATCAAAATGTACACCACATATTTCACATAAAAAGTAATGGTAAACACTTACATGATGTTAATAAAATATTTCCTTAGACTTTCCTTTACTTACTTAGCTCTATTAAAATTTGATATTTAATACTATAGCTCTTTGGATTGAAATTAAAGAAAAATTCTATTCAAATTTTCAATTCCATGAAATCTTGATTTATATCAGTGGAAAATATTTTTGGAATAATTACAATCCAACATATGAAGTTATTTTGGACATTTTATATGGAGTCTCACCATGTCTCTCTTTTATTTGAATACAATAAATTAACTACATATAAAAGGTTACAGTGAATAACATATTCTACAGAAGTATGGGTTAGATATGTTTGGTTTTCATGAAGACTCATCTATATGGCTTCTTTTAAATAAAATCAATTCTCAAATAATATAAAAGATAGTCACATTAAACTGTATTAAATTTTTGAGCACTAAAATGAAACCATTTCACAGCTTCTTAGAAATTGAAAAGGTATTTAGTAAAGAATATAGCTAAAACTAGTTTTAACAGCTTTAAGTTTTCAAACTGTTATCACCAAAAGATACTTTAAAAATTACATATTATTCCACAAGCCCTTTATTTTAGGAATACAAAGAGCAAGCTTCAGAAAGTTTAAGTAACTTGCCTAAGTTAGTGTAGTTTGTTAGCCTGTGGAAGAACCAGGAATAAGGCATGTATATCCAATACTAAAACATAATGAAGAAATAATCACTTGACAATAGTATCATACATTTTAGAGAAATGGAGGCAAATATTTGGGTATAATTTATTGAAAAGTAAACTAAGACTTGAATAAATTAGATTTCTTGTAGCATTTTAATTAGCCAGAAGTTCATCAAAGCTATTCTCAGAACTCTCATTTGACATGTTGAAATTATATTCAATAATCTTTGGGTATGATATGACTGATATTCCAATCATAAGCCCACCTAATTCTGCTAACTAACTCTCCATCTAATCCACAAGGATAATATGAGGTATTTTCTCAAATACATGATATTCTATTTTCACAATAGACCATGGATGGACAATTTAGTAACCCTATTAAAATATAAATGATGTCATGATGAGGGATCACTTGCTCTTTCTCTTGCATTATCAATTCACATTATATGTACATGTGTGCACATAAAATTAAATTCATCAAATATAAATTAGTCATGGTGGCGACTAGGGTGAGCCCAACTCTTAGTAGTACATTTCAGTCGTGATATCATTAACCATTCAGAAGGGAATGAAAACATATGGATGTACAATTTGCAATTTAAATTTGAAGACAATGTTTTCCAGTCTCACCCAAGGAAATGCAGTTATTAATAATATATACCCAAGATTATTGATTATTATTTTTATATGTTAATGATGCTCTGTAGAGAAACTGTTGTAATACAACTGATTATACACATATCCCCGATGTGGTCAGTATTTCAGTCAACAATTAGGATGAAGACATAAACGGTAAATTTTTCAAATTGGCAGATAAAGTAATACTAAGAATGATATTATCATGAGAGATGACAGAATCCATGTTTCAATTTTATGGGCTTTAGCCAATAGGCCAAAACAAAGGTGCAATGCAGCAGGGATGAATGCAAAATCTGGTAAGTGCCTGTAACCAATTGCACATTCACAGACTAGAAGACTTGAGGCTTACCACAATTCATATTAAAATCACCCAGGTCAGTAAGTCACAGATTAGGGCAAGCCAGTAATGTGATTCAGCTATCATAAAAGCTAATAAACTTTAAGGTTTTTAAAATAAAACTATAGGGTCTAAATTACAGGGTCTTAATCTCAAACACCTTGAGTGCCAATCAGGATATATAAGTAAGTGAAACAGGCAGAGGCAGAGTAATAGGGAATGGGGAGATTGTAGTAACTGGAGAAACCATGCTCCAGTTAAAGCATGCATTGTTTATTTAATGTAAAATAAACACTGTGCTTTTTGAAGGGCATAAGTATACAGGTTGAAATCAGTCTGAAGTCTGATTTTTCAGATTCTGCTAAGATCCCTTATAGGTAGATCGGGTCCCACTCTAGTTCTCAATACCACACTTTAAGAATAGCACTGACAAGCCTACATTCAAACATTAAGAGACTGGGATGAAGGGTTTCAAAACATAATTTAATGAAGAATGGATGAGGAAATTCAGAATGCTTAGGCTAGAGGTGAGTAAATTTAAAACAGAAATGATAAATCTCTTTATATATTCCATGCATTTGCCCTATGGAAATGAAAACAATTACTAAAGTCAGAATTAAAATCAATGAATGAAAAAACTTAGGAGGCAAGTTTTAGTTTCATAAGAAGAACTTTCTAAAAACTATGCCAATAAAAATTGTAATAAAACATAATTGAATGCTACTAAAGTTGGCAAGTTACCATTCATAAGGATATTCAAGAATACTTTATAGATAATCAACTTCTTAATAAATGGTGTAGTATTTCAAATATAAATAGAATTTGAGAGGTAATTTATAATCCAACCCCAAAGTTTAAAGATGAGAATGCTAATGCTGCCACCAGATAGCAACATGCATAGATGGAACTTACCTACAAAATGAAAGTCAACTTCCAAAATACTTTAACTCAGCTTCTTGAGCTAACCTACCTCAACAACACATCTATAGGAATAGGTCATTAAGTGTGGGTTGTTTTTTGTGGGGTTTTTTTGCTGTTGTTTTGTGTTTTTTGAGGTTTTTGTTTTTTGTTTTTTGTTTGTTTGTTTTTTGAGTAATCAAAAGGTGCATGCAATTATGGGCAAAATTGGTTTGTGTTAACTATTCTAACTAAAAAATCCGTGAGATTCTTTTTTTTTTTTAATTATAAATGAACAAATTTTCAAGGAGCACACTTATTTTGAGAAAATAAGAACACTACTAGACCATTTGCATATAAGTAGCTACTATCACTTTTGCAAATTTACAAATTTTGTTATATCAAATTTGTTTCATCATTAAGGATTTTTGCATTTAGTATCAAAGGATTTAGCTTAAGCCCCCATTCTTTTTGCCATGTCAAAAAGGTCTTTCAAGAAAAGAATTTGAAGCAAAATAATTTAGCACTTTACATATATAGTTATGAAAGGGTAATATATATTCATATTTATGTTTAGAATATGCAAGCCACATTAAAATTTCTTTGCATTTATATGTACCTTATCTTGTTTGTGGTAGGTTGAACTTTGAAAAGCATAAATATTAATGTCTGTTTCTAAATTTGTTTAACATTTCATTTAACACAAATTTATAAATTTTTTTAAAAATTCTAGTCAATATTTTTAAAGAAGCAACATCAACTAGAAGGTCTGAGTGAGATCATATAAATTTTAAATTTTAAATTCTATTAAACAACCCCTAGTAAGGTTGGTTCTTTCTTTGTTCCTTTAAACACAAACTTAAGCATATCAACTTTTGGAACCCTGAGACGTTTGGCATTGCTTGATGTGTCCAATTTCCATTTTACTTTTAAAACTGCATTTCCCAGGGAAAATAAGCCATCACCTTTACGAGTGACTTTGCTTTTGATAATCAATCAAGATGACCCAGAATAAAATTAAATGTTGTAAATGTGATATCTAAATTACTTTAGCATCAAATTCCCCTTGAAATAGCAGCTATCTACTTTTTAAAATTCTCAAAATTTTACGAATAATATTTAGATTTAGTTCAGATTTTCATTCCAATTTTTTAAATGACTATGCAAATCTATTGCTCTTCTCTATAGAGCTTTGGGGCTGATTTTATTACCATGGTAACCAGTGTGAAAAATCCAATAAAGACAGGTCTAGATGATTCTTTCACATAAACACAAAAATATAGTGAATTGAACACTAAGTCGTCTAAAGTACCTGTGTAGTTTTATTCTGAACTTGATCTCTGAGGCATCTAAGCAGGGATTTGAAATGAGGGACTAATCCTAAATTATTTCTCTATTCCTTTAGCCATTTTTGATAGAATAATTGCCCTGATGATCTGATGTTGGTGTGAAAGGAATGCTTTGTCTTTGATATGGAGAATAATAGAAAGCAATCTTAAATGTGATTCTAGTCAAATTATTCAGACAGGCAATAACATGAGGTTTCTCCTCTTTGTAACACAATTGGATGGTTTGAAAGTACATGAACATTTGCAGAGTATGGTTGTAGAAAGAAGACAATAAAATAACACGTTTACTCTGGAAGCAGCTACCACTTTGCACAAAAATCATAATTCAGAAAGGCATACCTTTTTCTTTTTCCTTCCATAGAACTCTGGTCATAGAAAACATTTGATTCAATATGGTCTCTTACATATTTCTTTATTTTACTACTCCTATGAATTTGGGCACCACTGAATGAAATGTATGGTCCTTAAACTTAGCAATAATTTTTAAAGGAAACAATTACATATTTTTTCAAAATTTCAACATTTTTATGCTGTGTTAGTTGAAGTGATAGAATATGGGAAGCTTAGGATAATTGTATTCTGAATTTCAATGTTGTCCTTAAGAATTCAATGTTGTCCTCAGATGTTCTGTGGAATGGGGAGAAAAATTAAAATGTCAAAAAGAGAAAAACTGCCAACCAGATTGGAAATGATTTCAACATGTCCTGGATCATCTAGAAGAACCTCAGGCAAGAGCTATCAGTTGCACAGATCCCTATACTATAACCAAACCCCTCAAAAAAAACTAGGCAAGAGAAATCTATAATAGATATGACTAACCACGGTTTCAATGACTTACCCATAACTATAAGGTACAATTTAATGCTTATGCATTGTCACTCAGTATTTACTTAGCACTGTTCTTTTAGAAATTATTTAAATATTTAAGCATGGATGAAAAGTCTATAAAGTGTCTATTTTGAAAGGATTAGCTTTCTACATATCTAGAAATATATATGGCTACACTACACTTCATCTCCAAAAGATTTAACTGATACATCTACTAAAGACAAGTTAAAGGTGTACATTCATTCTTCTGCCAATGTGGAAATAAGTGATATATCAGTAACTGTGGTAGAGAAATCATTAACCATACCAAAAAGAATAAAATAAATATGGAAAATCACCATGAATTTGTGGAATTTGTTCTACAGAACATCAATAATGAAATCCTGCTGTGTTATTGCTAAACACAAGCAGCAACTGGAACAAAATATAACTTCAATAAAATGGCACTTAATAGCATTCTCTTAGGAATCTGTGATAATGGATAGAACATTTTTATTTGTAAGTACACCAAACAATATCTTTATATGTAAATACAAATAGTATTTTATGCCACAGAGGGAAATGGATAAAAGGTTACTACCTTTAAAAGAATAATTTCAATTTTCACAATTCTCTGCAAATTGTGATTACTGAAGAGTATATCTTCTCTCATATGTATATATATAGGAAAAGAAAATTTCAGATTAGTTCTTTCACTCAGGTTGGGAACATCTACATTAAGGAAACATTATGTATACCACTTGTAAACATTGTAAAAAGTTGGAGATACTGAGCAATAACAGTATAGTTTCAAAGATTATGATCAGACTGAATATTTCCCCTGAGAATGGAAAAATTAGTCTAGTTAAATAATAAAAATGGAAATGCCTTTATTTTGGCAATCTTTTTAGAACATCTTTATTCAATATTAGCATCATTAAATAGACCACTTATTCGGATGATATGCCTTGCCCCTCACACTCACAAAGGAGATAACCAAAGGACATAGACTGCAATGTAAGGGATTTAGGATAGACATGACGTACTTCTTGTCTGCGAGATAATAATTGTGCTTTATGAATTGACAGTCCAATGGTAGATTTATATCCTAAAGTAAATTTCCTGTCTTAAAAATCTAAGTTTCTTCAGGAACAATGCATAGAGATGTTATATAAAATCATACAATTCATGATCTGCCCCATTTTATTGAGAGAAGAAATCATTAAAATGTGAAACTCTAAAAATAATGATTTTTAAGTGAAAGCCTAATTCTCTCTTTTTTAAATCAATTTTTTTTATTTGTAAAGAAGCTTTAGATTACATAAATGATACATAAAACATATAAGGGATTCCCATATGCCTCACTCCTTTCCCCTCCCACACTTTCCCAAGTTAACAACATTCTTCATTAGTGTGCTACATTTGTTACAATTGATGAACACATATTGAAGCAGTGCTACTAACCATGGACTACAGTTTACATTATAGTTTACACTCTGTTGTGCACAATTTTGTAAGTTATGACAAAATATACAACGGCCTGTATCTCTCACTAGTGGCACTATAATTATGGATGATTAGCAGATACAAACAGAGTCAGACTCTACAATTCAGTCTGTACAAGGATTTCTAGAGGTTTCAGAAGCAGAAACCCCAGGCAATAAAGAAGCAGACTCTTTGGTCTCATATCTATTGATGGATGCAATATTGTCCTCCATTTGCTGTCTCTCTCTAGCAGAAAAAGTAAATATTTCATTAATGTTTGACTTACTAATTATCACTGAAGGAAAGTATGGAATGTAAATTATAAAATTTTCAGTTTAAATTAGAATTCTAAAGGTAGTATGTGTTCACTAACTTCTCTAAAGTAATATTAATATAACTAAATTCATTATTAAATCACTTACCTGAAATCTGAAAATAATTAAATCTGAACAATTAACATCACCT
>JAQZBX010007669.1:0-49917 GCA_029593785.1 Cabassous unicinctus | reverse complement strand
GGTAATAAAAAGCACCCCTATTGGAAAGGAGAAAGTAAAACTATCTGTATTCACAAATTACATTACTCTTTCTCTGAGGAATCCAAAGGAATCTATGGGAAAAAATACAGCTAACAATGAGTGCATCGAACGAGACTGTAGGATGCAATATCAATATTAAAAAATCAATCTTATTTCTACAGATTTGCAACAAAAACTGGAAAGTGGAATTTTAAAAATACCGTTTACAACTGGAAACCAGAATTTGGAGGCCACACAGTGGAAAACAACAGAGCCAAAGAATGGACAGGGCATGGCCATGTCACAGGGAGGCAGAGATGAAGTCACAGAACCCCAAGGATGGACAGCAGCCAGCACCGAAACGCCCACCTTCAGGGAGAAAGGCAGCAAGCTGATACCTTGATTTTGTACTTCTGGTCTCAAAATCATGAACCAATACATTCTTCTTGTTAAGCCAAAAAAAAAAAAAAAACTATTTATAACAACTTAAAATATGAAATACTTAAGGATAAATTTAAAAATGCATTGTGAAAAATGTGTTAGTAAAGTTTCAAGGATGATACCAAAGATTCTCCCTAAAGCCTTGACCAGATCCCTGGCGTCTGAGAGCTGCCTGGAGTCCACTGGCTCTGGGCAGGATGTGCATGTGGCCATGTGGCTTTGCTCTTTTTTTTAAAGAAGGAGAAGATTGAAGATTGCATGGCTTTCTAATATGTGAAACAATCAACACAATTCCAAAGACTTCAGAATTATTTTCAGATAAAGAGACTCAAAGGTTGACTTCAGTTCACACGTTATTCATATGACTGTTTTAATGGTTTTGAAGACATCAGATTTGCTGGTTAATGGAGAAAAGGACATTTACTTGTTGTTTTAGACCTTCTGTACTGCTTACAATTTTTACCATGTGAATATTTAATTTTATTTAAAACATAGGGCAAAAAAATTAAGAGATGATCACTGCAATCAGTTGCATCGTAAGGTCTGGCATGTCCAGCATGCAAATCTCCATCCACCAGATTAATCTCATCTTTTGTGGTGACATCGAGTTATTGAGTGGCTTGTGCCTGTCAACAAATGTATAGTTTTTCAAAAATTTAATTCGGGTTGAAAGAGAAAATATTTAAGTTTTAATCTTCTATTTCCTTACAGAAATTCCTATTAATATCATTCAGAAATTCTAACCTGTAGAATTCAAAATTTTATTCTTATTTGCAAATCAAGATGTATAATAATTTTTACTTTGGAATTTTGCATAACTCTTTGTGGAGAGGTAATATAAATAATTTTTTAATGAATAAAACTTAAAACCAAGGTTATTAGAGCATACAGAGTTTATACTTTTTATATGTGTGCTAACATTAAGTTCTATATTTATATTTTACATGTTTGCAAATTTAAACTGGAGAATTGAGCAATATTTGTGCCTCCAATGGAGTGAATAAGAGCAAATAAAAACATTGCCTTATTGCAACTGGAAGCAATTTAAAAGATTTCCAGAGAAATGAAAAGTATCACCCAAAGATTTCAGATTTTGTGCATGGTAAAAATGATTAGTGATGGGGGGGGGCACTACTGCTAATAAAGTGTTAGTCAACTGAATTTAGAGACAAATTGAATGACAGGACCGAGTACTATTGTTGAGAAACCTGTAATTGTTCCACATTGTCATATTTATGCAGATGTTGAAATAAAGCATATATGTTCATGGAATATATATTTTTTTAAATCTCATCAGGCTTTTTTATGGAAATTGAAAAGTTCATTATAAAATGTTTATGAAAATGCACAGTCCTAGAATAGTCAAAACAACTTTGAAAGAAGATCAAAGTTGGATGAATTAATCCACATAATTTCAATATGTAAACTAGAGCTACAGTAATCAAAATGGTGTGGTATTGGTGTAAGGATATACATATAGATTAATGGAACAGAATAAATAAAATAGAGTCCGGAAATAGAGCCAAACATGTAAGGTCAATTGATTTTTACCAAAGATATAAAGGCAACTCAATGGGGGAAAATGATATTTTCAACAAATCATGTGGAACAATTTGAAGAAAGGGACCTCAATCCTTAGACCATACACAAAAATTAACTAGAAACGTATCATAGATCTAAATATTAATTTTAACTTCTAGCAGAAAACATAGCAAAAATCTTTGGATTAGGTCCAAGAATTTTAAAACTCAAAAAGCAAGGATTATGAAAGAAAAAAATATAAATTGGACTTTTTCAAATTAAATTCCTCTTTTTCTTAAAAACACTATCAAAGGAATAAAATAGCAAGGTTACAAAATGGGAAATAAAGTATTCATATGACATATATTTAGACAAAGGACTTTTATCCAAAATACATTAAAAACCCTTATAGCTCAATAGTAAGACTGCAATTTTTAATGGGAAAAACTTAGATACTTCAACAAAGAAGATATAAGAATGGCTGACACATGTAGCAGCTTGGTACAGTTTATGAATTCCAAAAATAGATATTGGATTATGTTTGTAAACTGGTCTGTTCCTCTGGGTGCATTAAATTGTATTAAGTTCAGAAGTTTCACTTTTACTTGGTTAAATTATGATTAGGGTTTTGATTGGGCCATGTCATTAGGACATTAAGACCCCTCCCCCTTGGTGGGCAGGAGCTCACAGAGAAAACTACACGGCAGAGGGAAAGTTAAGAGTTTTGAGTTCTGGATGCTGGAACCCCAGGAAGTAAACACAGAGGGAAAGAACAGAGGAATAGAGATGGCTCCAAAGACACGGCAGAGGCCCCGGGAAGAGAGAGAGCCTGATAGTCTGCAGCTGACCTTGTGGAGAAAACAGAGCAACTAAGCCGGGAGAGGAATGAGCCCCAGGAGAGAGATGAGACTTATCCCAGTCTACAGCTGATATTGGAAGAAGCTGGGACCATGGAGCCTTAAGAGGAAGAGGAAGCCTGAACCCTTGCAGATGTCAGCAGCCATCTTGTTCCAACACGGGCAGCAGACTTTGGTGAGGGAAGTAAATTACACTTTATGGCCTTGTGACTGTAAGCTTCTACCCCAAATAAATACCCTTTATAAAAGCCAACAGATTTCTGGTACTTTGCATCAGCACCCCTTTGGCTGACTAATACAGAATTTGGTACTGAGAGTGTGGTTGTGCTTTTGCAATTACCAAAATGCTGGAACAGTTTTATAAATTGGTAAGGGGTATTTTATGGAGGAATTGTGAGATGCTTGATAGCAAAGGCCTAGAGTACTTTGAAGAGACTGTTGATAGGAATATGGACTCTAAAGAGACTTCTTATGAGGCTTTAGAAGTAAATGATGAAAGTATTATTGGAAACTGGAGGAAAGACGATCAATGTTTTAAAGTTGCAAAGAACTTAGTAAGATTGACTCCTGTTATTATATGGAAGACAGAATTTGAAAATGGTGAGCCTGGGCATTTAGCTGAAGAACTCTCCAAAGTACACTTGGAGAATGTGGCTTGGCTTCTCCTTGCAGCTTATAGTAAAATGGTAGATGAGAGAGATAAGCTGAGCACTGAATTGTTGGGCACAAAGAAAACAGAAACTGATTCCAGAAATTCCAAGCCTCAGGAAATCAAGCTCCCAGATGATAGTGTCCCATTTGAGGACTTACCTAAACTTGGAACTTGTAAATAAGGATTGAAAATGCAGTTATCTCAGACAGACTTGTGGAAAGTCTTATTGTCTGATGGCTTAGACTCCTGCTTCCTGCATGCTAAACCAACAAACTTTTTGAGAGGGCTGTATAAACAAAATTGCTGTCAGCCTGGATTAAAGGGGACATGGAAGGGAGAGATTGAAGGGGAAACAGCTTTAAGAGGAAAACCATGGAAGCTGAGGTCTGGAATTAAGACATCTCCTCGGGCCAAGAGAAGAACCCCACCCCTGTGTGCAGAAAGGGTGAGTTTGCCCTGGCAGTTGAAGAGGGTGGGTGCTCCTGCCTGATGTTCAGGGAGAGTTTTGATGCCCCAAGGTACAGAGGGTAGAGCACATTCCCCAAGGGTTAGGAAGGTTAAGGCCACCATCCCATAGGTCTGAGAGGGGTGGGCTTGTCTCCCACAGATTAAGGAAGGCCAGGTCACCAACTTATTGCTCTGAGAGGGTTGGGCCTGTATGCCAAAGGGTAGGGAGAATGTTGGCTTCAGTTCACTGTACTAGCAAGGTTAAGACTGTAACCCAAAGATTGGGTAAAGTGTGGCCATCACCCCAAGGTACATGGAGGGTGAGGTCTGGAGCTTATTCACCAACCAGATGCTTGATAAGGGTGGAACCAAGAAAATGGCCATTGGGCAAGCCTGTGGAAAGGGTGGGTCCTCATGAGGCCCCAGGGAGAAGAAACCATCATCTTGAGACTGACTCTCAGACTTTGAAGTCAAATGGAATATGCCCTGCAAGTTTACTGAATTGTAGAGGACCCGTGACTCATGTTTCCCTCCCAATTTCTCCTTATGGTAATGGAAATTTTGTCCTTTGTCTGTCCATTTGTGTATTAGAAGCAGATAAATGGTTTTGTAAGTTTCAGAAGCCAACAGCCATACAGGACTTTGCCCCAAGACCAACTGTATTTCTTTAAACCAATTGTGATATGATTGTGTATTTAGCATTGGTACTGATTTAAGGTTTTTTAAAAAAATATTGGAATTCAGAGGGTGGAGTGTAGCAGTTTGGTATTGTTTATGAATTCCAAAAATAAATATTGGGTTATGTTTATAAACTGGTCTGTTCCTCTAGGCATATTAGATTGTATTAATTTCAGAGATTTCACTTTTACTTGGTTAAATTATGATTAGGGCTTTGATTGGGCCATGTCAGTAGGACATTGAGTCCCCACCCCTTGGTGGATGGGAACTCACAGAGAAAACCACTTGGCAGAGGAGAAAGTTGGAGTTTTGAGTTTTGGATACTGGAACCCCAGGAAGAAAGCACACAGGGGAAGAAAACAGAGGAATAGAGATGGCTCCATAGAGACGGCAGAGGCCCCAGGAAGAGAGAGAGCCTGATAGTTTATAGCAGACATTGTGGAGAGAACAGAGTAGCTGAGCCCAGAGAGGAATGAGCCCCAGGAGAGAGGCAAGACTTATCCCAGACTACAGCTGATATTGGAAGAAACTGGGACCATGGGGCCTTAAGAGGAAGAGGGAGGCTGAACCCTTGCAGATGTCAGCAGCCATCTTGCTCCAACACGGGGCAGCAGACTTTGGTGAGGGAAGTAACTTACACTTTATGGCCTTGTGACTGTAAGCTTCTACCCCAAATAAATACCCTTTATAAAAGCCAACAGAGTTCTGGTACTTTGCATCAGCACCCCCTTTGGCTGACTAATACAATACACAAATGAAATATAATTGCCATCCTATGTCATCAGGCAAATGCATGTTAAAACCACAATGAGATTTCACTACACAGGATATGGACTATCCACAATTCACATGCCTTGCTGGGGATAGATAAAAGGCTCCAACCCCTTTGGAAAATATCTTTTTTCTGTTCCTTATAAAGCTATATATGCACTTACAATATATTTCAGCCATTCTACTCCTAGGCATATTCTCAAGAGAAATTAAACCATATGTCCATACAAAGACCTGTAACCAGAAAGGTCCTTCAACAGGAGCATGGATAAACAAATTATAGAATAGCCATAAAATGGGATACTACTCAGAAATAAAAATAAATGAACTACAGATTCTGCAACAACATGGATAGATCTCAAAAACATTATGCTGAATGAATGAACTCCGATACAACATATGCTATATAATTTCATTCAGATGGAATTCTAGAACAGGAAAAAAATAGCCTAAAATGACAGAACACAGAACTCTTGTCTGGGATTGGGAGGTCATGGGGGTCAAAAGGTCATGAGATAATTTGAGGTGCATGTGTATGTGTAAACATACACCAATTTAAATGTATATTTAAATTAAACTATACCTGTAACATTTTGTTTCATATAAGTTATACCTCAAAGTTGGCTATGAGTTATTTTTAAAAGGAACTTCAAGCTATATTGTCAGAAATTTTGATATTGCTTTTAAAGATAAGTTGGTTCTCTGTAAGTTAGAGGCAACTATGGCTGAACAAAACACAGTTTGGTAAAACACATTCAGGGCAGCCAAATGCTGTCCTGGGCTAGGTGAAATGATGATGTGATGCTGCCCATCTGTGTCTTTTCCTTCCTTCCTCCTTTAAGGGCCCCAAAGTATTCTTTTAACTTGTTTAGAGCCCTTTTGTCATGAAAAAATGACAATTGCCTCTCTTTTCTTCCTCCATGAAAACGTATGCATTCTAGGACAGCCAGAGCAGAAAGTCCCATTTAATCTCTTTCAGTTGAAAAACAAATGAAAGTACAAGCTGATCTTATGATTTTCTGACACTTTAGTTAATGCATTATCAACGTCTAGTAAAATGACAGAAATATGCTTGATTTCAGGAATCTTGGCAAGAGAGTGGAAGGGTGGGCATGCTTGGGGTTCCCTGTTCACATCAGCCTCCAACAGAGCAGCCTGTGTGGAAGCTCCTGCATGTCAGGCTTTGTGGTGCCAGTAGGTGTAGGTGAAGGTGAGGGGCCACCATAATGAGAATGAGTGAGCGACAAGTGAGGACCTCATGGTCACATGCACCTCGAGTCTTCCTCTGCACACTTAGTTTCTCTCCTTGCTCTTGCTTTCAGATTATAAATGTTGCATTTTAGGTGATACTTGCAATGATTTGCCAGTTGATGACTTAGTCTGGGTTCCCCTGAAAGCATTTTCTGAGGCAAAATTTAGGTGCTGCTGCTTGATTAGGATGTGCAATATAATGAAAACAGAAGTGAAGGAAAAGGGTATTGAGATATGAAAGTTGGGAGAACGTAGAGAGAGTTCGATACCAAACGGACCAGTGCTGAGTAGGAAGAGCAGCTGATGGTTGCATCTCCAGGATCATCTTTTGAGAGACGACTCAGCTCTGTATCTCAGGACATTTCTCATAGGTGATAAAGGGAGAATCATTTGTCCACTGGTTCTCATCTTTCATTAGGCAGAGGTTCACATCCCCCATTGCTAATGTCCCTGCAATTCCAGATAGCACACTGATGGGTACTGAGCAGGTTTGTCGAATCTTAGACCTTATGGTTAATTAAGAAGCACACAGATGAGAAACAAGAGGCAGGCAATATGGATGTGAGCTGAGGGGTGTGGATTTGTTCCTGCATGTGTAAAGGTGATCAGAGCTGAAGCAGCAGCTGGGGTGATAAATGAGGCCAAGAGTCCCAGAGACAGGCAAAAGTGCATGGTTAGATAATTATAACATTTGTAATATGATTTAAGTCTTAGAAACATATGACAAACATATACAAACATATAACATTTGTAATTATGATTTAAGTCTTAGAAACATATGAAATAAAAGGGAGGGGGATGATTCTTGCTATGCTGTTGGCTTTATTCAAACATCATATACGAATTATATATTTTCTATAACCATAATTCCCAACAGGACATTTCCCTAAAAGAGGTATATGCAAATAGGAGAAGTAAACCAAGAGGTGAATATAGGGGTATGATGATGCAGAGCTCCTTTTCCAGGATAATTCCATTACACATTAATGGGGCACAGAATATAAAGTAGTTGTGAATAGATGTTTCCAGAAAATAATTAGAGAGCTATATTTATCTTTGAACCTATCTTAACGTCAACCTTTCATCTTCCGTGGTCAAATTTTCTGTTCCAAAAATAAGATTGCTGATTTTTAAAAAGGCAATTATATTTAAAATTAATGCATAGAGAAGTCCCACTTGAGCATAAGGGTCTAGATTTAGATATTTGCCTATATAAAGTCTTGACACTGGAAAAGAAAAGCTTTATGGAAATATGAGTCAATACAGAGGGAAGCAGTTATCTATTATTAACCATTCATTTAGTCCTGGAATGGCCCACGTAAGTCTATAGACACAAAAATTAGCTTGATCTATAGGTTTTGTTGGTTGACCACAAGTAAGATTGTGTAACCATTTCCCTCAATATTAGAAGTTTGAGGCACAGAGAAACTTTATTGAGGATCATTCACTAAGGAAAAGCAGTAGGAGAAACTGCCCTTAGGTACAGAGGGCAGCGTGGACACCAGCGTATACGCAGGCCTGTTTCTCCGCCAAGGCACCAGCGCCCACGTCAACCAAAGGATGGGCGCCTGCCCTATGGCCAACCAGCTTCTTTTGGAAGTCTTGCCTTAGAGTAAGGACCACGGACAGCTCCAGGCTGGCCCCGGAGAGGCACAGGCTTTCCTGATCCCTGAAATGGCAGTCCAGGGTCTCCACATCTAATTCCGAATCTAGCCTACTGAGGATAAAATGTGCAAATCCAGGCCTCTCTTTTCCCACTCATTATAACTGCATGTGTGGGAACAGGGAGCGTCCAGGGTTTGCATGAAATGCTCGTAGGTGAGAGGGGTGGTATGGGCACCAGTTTCAATTTTATTTTTATTTTTAAAAAGCTCTTATATCGTGTAAATAATTAATCGGGCCTCCGCGATGCAAGGGGCTGGAAGATAGGTCAGGCGGGAAAGCCCGGGTGGGGGTGGGGGGCGTCAGGGGCGGGGATCCCGCAAGCAGCTCAAATGCTGGCTGACTGTGGGGAGAGCGGATCCCACCCAGGTCAGGACCGAGGAGCGGCACCATGTGCTCCGGGCTCCCGACCCTCCTGCTGCCCATCTGGCTCTCCTGGACCCTCGGGAGCCGAGGCTCTGAGCCCCACAGGTGAGGCGAGGGCTTCTTCGTGGCTCCACGGCTTCCCTCGCGGCCGCCGCCGCGCTCAGGCTCAAGAGCCAGAGCGCCGCGCGGCACCGCCTGGCTCTCTGGCCCGCGCTGCAGCAGACTGGGGGCTCCCTGAGGGGGTCGGGGGTGGGAGCCGGCAGCGTTTCCCTTGCCGCCATGACCGCCCGGCCGCCGCGGGTCCCCTCCCTCACCCGACCGTGGCGAGCCGGGTGGAGCCGAGAGCTGGCCCGATTCCCGGCCAGGCCCGGCGCAGCGCAGCCGCGGCTCCCGCCCGCCGTGCCCCCGCCCGTGCGGTGCCCTGCACCCCACAGTCCCTGAGCCCCGCGGCCCCGCGGCGGCCGAGGCGAGAGGGAGTGGCAGCAGGAGCAGGCCGCGAGGCCGCGGAGAGCGCGGGGGCGGGCGGAGCGCGCGGCGCTGCCGGGCCGGCCTCCGGCGCACTGGCCTCCTCCCGCCCGGCTCCCGCGCCCGCTGCTCCTCCCCTGCCAGCGCCCGCTCCTCCCCCTCCTCTCCTCCCCCTCCTGCCTCCTCCGCTCGGGGCCAGCGCGGCGGCGGCAGCGGCGGCAGCAGCAGGAGCAGCCCCGGCTGCGGGTCGCGACGGCGGCGGGGCGCCCCCTCCCCCGTGCCGGGGCGCGGCGGAGGGATGTGGGGCTTTGCGGGAGGAAGGCTTTTCGGCATCTTCTCGGCCCCGGTGCTGGTGGCGGTGGTGTGCTGCGCCCAGAGGTAGGGTCGCGGGCGGGTTGACGGGAAGCGGGCCGAGCCGCGGGCAGGGCGCGGGCTGCGCGCCGGGCGCTGGAGGGTGAGCCACTACCTAACCCTGCTCTCTGTGCCCCCTGCGTCCTCTCCCCAGCGTGAACGACCCCGGGAACATGTCCTTTGTGAAGGAGACGGTGGACAAGCTGTTGAAAGGCTACGACATTCGCCTGAGACCAGACTTCGGGGGTAAGTGGGGTGCGCGCGGCCGCTGCGGGAAGCGCGACCCACCGCGCTGGAGGCCTGGGCGGAGGAGAGAGGCGGGGGCCGCAGCCGCCGAGCTGCTGCGGGGTGGAGATGGGGGTGGGGGAACACTTCGCCTGCGCCCCCTCCACGGCCAACCCCCATCCTCAGAGCCACCCGCGCCAGTGCACGAGCTTGGCTGGTGACCATGTCGTGCGCTTCCCCGCAGGTCCTCCGGTCTGCGTGGGAATGAACATTGATATCGCCAGCATCGACATGGTTTCCGAAGTCAATATGGTGAGTGCCCGCCCTCCCAGGGCTCTCCCCAAGCCCCTGCACCTCTGTCTGGGCCCACAGGAGTCCACAGCGTTGGGCCGGAGGCCTCCTCCGCCAGGTCGAGCTGCCAGGGCCCGCAGAGGGAGCCGCGCTCCCGGGCACCGGTCTAGGCTCGCGCGGTTCTCCCCACCAGCCTTACTTGAGCTGGGGGTGTCGTGGGCGTCGGAGCCCCTCGGAGGGCAGACTCTTCCTGAGGGAGGGGTTTCGAACTGGCCTCGCGCCCCGCTTCCCTCGCTGCCCTGGTGCGCTCGGCTCGGCCAGCGGTCTGTCACCTGGTCGGGTGTCTTCCCGAGTGCGGTCTCGCCTCCTTAGCAACAGGCGCTGGGGAACGCGGGAGAGAGGCGCGATGTAGGGGCGGGGGGTGTCGCATATTCTAGGTAAGAGATACTTAGTTTCCTTTGTTGTCGTTTGGGAAGAGATCCTGGCAGCTGGGAAGGAGGACGAGGGCCGTGGTCTGTATTCCAGGGCGCCCCAGGTCTGTCTCCTCGGTCTCAGCCGCTTTTCTCAGGGCAGGCGCCTGGGCAGCGACACCTGGAAGCCCGCGCGCCGCGGTCGCTGTCCGAGGTGCTGGCCGGGCCGCGCCGGCTCTGGGAACCCAGGCCCGACTCGACGCGCGGCTCTTCCCGGAGTGGAGGCAAAGCAAAGTGCGTCCGCTGTCTCTTAGGGTTTCTGTTCATGTTAGCAGGATTCAGGGTTCTGACCTGTGGAAAGCCGAGGCCAGTACCAGAGGTGTGGAGCGGGTATCACGGGCTTTTGGACTGAACACTTTAGGAAAACAGAGCGGCGGATGGGGGAGAAAAATGACCCGTTTCATTTGTTAATGAAGCTGAAATACCAAGGGATTTGGAAAGAGTTTAATTCTCTGTTGAGTGTCATTTTAGAATTTGAAAGAAATCTTTTTCTAGAAGGAATAATTTGGCAACTTTTCTTTTGAACATGTGACAGTGAGAAAATAACGAGGCATGGTTTCAGATAGACCCAACTCCTCTACATCAGAATCACGTGGACAAAGTTGTCTTAAATAATTACTTCCAGGTTTCCCACTCTATGGAATTATGACCTGTTTGCTCTAGAGTGAAGTCTTGGGTCTCCACATTTAAAATAAGTGCTTCCGATTATTTTGAAGCAGGTGTCTTGTGGAAAACAGTTTGAGAAATATTGTAATAAGTTATGGAAATATGAACATATGCAATAACCTAAAACTATTCTTTAAACACAGTTTAATAAGATATTTTAAAAAAGATATATTTAAATGTAAATACAAATATTATATATGTTAAATATATATACATATATACTACAGTTGACTTTGTAGGAAGAAATCTTTGACCTCATCAAACTACATTTTTATCACTTTTTCATTCTTATCCTTAAGATTTTAAAATTACATTTGATTTTAAAAGATGTCTATTTCTTTTAAAACATACCAGGTTATTTGCGTATCAAGGCATTATAATAATAAAGGTGTTAGAGTGTTAGAAAGAACTACAAAAGGAATGTGATTTTTATATGCATTATTTTACATTAAAATTAAAATAACATATGTTACACTTTTTTTTTGTAATTTTATAAAATAATTCTGTCCAAAAGTATGTTTTTTCATCTTCAAGGAACAAATTAATATACTCAAAGTTCTGTAATCTGTGATTTTCTTCACTGGGGCCATCATATTCTTTAGAGAAGGCAATTTAGCACAGAAATTAATTGAATATTCAGTGGACTACTATGTCAAAATTATAACATTGGATGTTAAAGGAAGAAAAAACTGTACTGATGTGGCCCTTTGAGGACCCTGTACAGGACTTAGAAAAACCAGGGGAATGAGAAGAACTTGGTGTTCCAGACCACTGCACAGTATGTATGAGCTTAATTAAACTTAATTATCCAGTTGTTTTGGCTTCATATTGATATGCTATACCTTTAAAATTTTCATCAATATTTGCCTAATTCATAGACTATAAATTGAGGTGTCCCAATTTTCTCTGGACCCAGTAATAGAAAAAGTTTAAAGATACAGGCCATGATACTGAACAATCTTTAATGAAAGTGCATATTCTTAGCCAAGACAGTGTATAACATAATCATGGTACACTTGCATGCATTTTTCTGCATTCTCATGCATGGTGGTACTTTTTCTGGCTTTCTAAACATAATTTACAAAAATTGGGGAATGATAAGATTGGGGACCAAAGGCTATTGGACAGATGCAACTGTATATTGAAATATCTTCTTCCCACCAGCAAATTGGTTTACACCAGGCTCTATAAGAATCAGATGTTCCTCAACATAATTGCCCATGACAATAACTATCATATTTGATCTAGTAATTAAAGAATTTCAAATATAGAAAAGATGAAACATCAATTTTGGGTTAATTTTTTTTTAATAGGGAAAAAACAGAATATGAGAGCATATGATTAGAGCTACCACTCAATCATGATGCTTAGAAACAATAAATTCTATTTTGGGCTTCCTTAATCACCTTACTAGTTATACCAAACTAATCTTAGTGTTGTGTAGTTGTGAAGCTAATTAAAAAATGGTCTTGCTTTCAGGGTGTTGGAACTAGTAGAGGAGATATGGCAAATGGTTGTAGCAAAAATAGGATGCAGTAGATCCATTAGAGGAAATGATGAAAGGGCACACAGAAGAAAAAAAGAGATGACTTCTGATGTAGACAGCTTCATGAAAGGAATTATATTTAAATTGGGCAAGAGGAATGGATAGCATTGTGACTGGCATAAGTGGAGGAGAGTGTTTGGGATTAGGGAACAAAAAGACATAGGTGTGAATGGTGGATGGACAGGCTCAGACATTGTGAAGAGAAGATTCAAGAGATTAAATTGGAAAGTAGGACAGATTCTGTTCACCTGGGCCCTTCTCAGCTATGCTGAGGTTATTTATACTCATTTTTAGGAAATAAGAAGCTCCTAAATGTTTTTAAGCAGATGACTGGCATGATTTGAGATGTAGTTAGGATTTTGGCCAAATTGTAAATTTAGAGGAGTGAGAATGTTAAGCTGAAAGAATGAAATTTACAAGAAAATTAGGAAAAGTTGATCATAGAAGGTCACTCCTTGAAATTTTTTCCTCAGGGTATCATATTTATACTCTTGAATAGATATATTTAGTGAAATAAATTTAAAAATCTCCAGTATCTGAAATAAGGATGTTGTGAAACATATGTATCTCAAAGTGGGAGATATAAGTTTGTTCACGAGTTTTTTAGGGGGTTATTGTTGGAAACAGTAACAGATATTGTATAATAGTAATGCTGTTGCTTTCCTCTTTGAAGAATTGCAAAGCACAGTCTTTAACTACTGGTAATGCATGTGGAAGGTGCCTCCAGAAAATGCCTTGACCTCATATAAATAAGTACCTAGATATATTAAGTTATCATATACATATCACTCATTTTGGTGCTTTGTAGAAATGGTCTAAGACCATATTTGAATATTTTAATATTTAGCCTTATTTTGCTACAGTATTTTTTAGGGTGATGGGGATAGTCTACATTTCCATTTTGCTAGATCTTCTAATTTTTCTTTTCTTTCTTTTTTGAAAAAATCAGCTGTCAAGCAAGGACCATTTTGCTTTACATCATTTCTCATTTTTCTCTTAGTTCTTGTTTTAAAATTTCAGATAATCTTTTAAAATCATGCATGGTTAGGTAATTATTGGGAGTAAGTTTATAGCTTTCTTTACATGACATAGCATAGCAGAAAAAAACTTTCTACCAAAAATTATTACATATATTAAAGTTATATTTCTCATGCTTAGCATGGTTCCTGGTGTATATTGTATAATGAGTATGTGTTGAATAGACAGATGGAGGAATAAATAAATGGAAATTACTGAAAAATAAGAAACAATCAGAAAATGTTATCTTAAAAACTGTATTTTAGGATAGTCATATGGGTTCTTGTTTAATTTTTATGTGAAATATTAGAAATAAGCCATCGTTTGTTAGTTCGGAGCAGAAACTACACATACTTACTTTGTACTTCATTAACTTTAAAGTATTGGGAACATTAAACTAAATTCAAGCTCTAGAAATATTAATATTAATGTCCATTAGTAATAACATTGTTATTACTTTATACTTAATTAGTCAATTAAAATTTAAACCAAAGCTAATAAAAATGTTGTAAAGAATGTTTTTCTTGATTTCCTGCAGATCAAGTATTCTCTTTTTCTTTTTTAGAGTTCCTTTTAGGTAGCATAATGTACAACCTTATTTATGCATATATAAGTCCATTGGGCTAGTTCTATTGTATCCATTTCCCATTTATTGCATGTTCTTCCCAGAAAATCCATTGTTTTTATGTCTAGGTGTAGAATTAGCATGGTGTGGAAGCACATAGCCTTAGCACAAGGTAAGAAGTAGCTTTGGAGCTGCACGACTACTAAATGAATGCAAACTTACACACAAAACCAGGCACAGACCTCTGATTGCTGTCCTCAAAGACAGGGCAGATTTGAGACAGAAAGAGTCCAGAGGGTGGGTCCGGAAGAGTCTGAGATAAGCTAAGAAGTTGACTCTTAAGATAACCAGGCAGTGACTGAGAACACGAAATCATACGGTAGAGGAACGTGTAGGCAGGTCAGGCACAGGCTCAATTGCAGACCCTGAGGTGCCTGGCCCAGGGCGAAAGTAGTGATAAGAGTTAAAAGTGCATGTCACCGTCCAGCAGGGATGGCTTAAAGCTACACACAGGTTCAATAAAGCCTTACACACCTGTGGATGACAAGTACGAGGTGTTACCAGTGGGAACTATTGTAGTTTGAAGCTTTGTGTAAGCTCTGTCAGGAACCAAATCCTAACCAGACTCGCGTCACTCCATATTTCCCATGACTTCGTGAAATCTGTTGGTTGGCTGAAGTAATGGAACTTTTTTTTTGGCCATAAAATAAAATGAGAATTTCATCTTTGAATGACATCTCAAATTTGCTTGAAGGGCAGGTGTAAGGTAGTAAACACACTAAAAGACTGAGACAGATGTTACCATCATTAAAAGATAAAAGCATCTTGGGAAGGGGAGGGCAAGCCATATACTGATACAGTTTTACATGTCACAGAATTGTTACCATCTAGGTAACAATTTTCTGACCATATTGAATATTTAGTGTTTATATATCTGATGCGTGTGTGTGTGTGCACACAAACATACACACTTGCACTATGACTTCATGTCTCTTTCTCCATTTTAGAAGAGTGGAAATAGAGGAGCCTGTGAAGAGAAGAGCAGGAGAGAGGCTTAGAGTGAGCTGGGATCAGGTGTTAAGAGAATGCAGCTTTTAGGAAATCTGGGATGAAGCTTATGTTAATCAGTAGCCCACTCTGATTTCAGAGTCTAAAGGCTGCTTTGCCATTAGTGAATTTTGAGTGAATGTCCAAAGTATGTCCATCACGATTTTGGGTTCCCAGGCGAGAGGAGCCAATGCCGCGCATCCAGGGAGTGTGCTGGAAAAGCCCAATGGGCCCGGGAACTGTGCGATCTGTTTCCTGGGCCAGGGGCATCTCTAGCCTTGGGCACGTTACTTAACACTCAGCAATTCAGTCTCAGGCTTCCCGATGGCAAGCCAAAGAATCGATGCCAAAGAGGCATCGCAGAGGGCTTAGCTCCACAGAGAAAATTGCGGTGAAGACAGCACACAATCACACCCACAGGAACACAAGTTAGAAAGCTGTTCTTTACTGATTTCTTCCAGAGAGGCACTGACCATAATCAGAGTCGGCCAGTGAATTGTGATTAGCAGTTTAAGGTAGGAAATGTGCTAATGCTCTTATTACAAAAGAA
Source organism: Cabassous unicinctus (assembly GCA_029593785.1). Classification (NCBI taxonomy): domain Eukaryota; kingdom Metazoa; phylum Chordata; class Mammalia; order Cingulata; family Chlamyphoridae; genus Cabassous; species Cabassous unicinctus. Next base: position 34,078 of record JAQZBX010007669.1, on the reverse strand, counting down.
AGCTGGAGGATGACTCAGCAGAAAGGAAAAAGCATTTCCCTGACCCAGTTGGGGTTGGGAAGCGGCTCACACAAAAGGCTCTCCACCGTAAGGGCCCTGGAGCGCCTTGACTTTCGGTTCCAGGTGCTGCATCTCAGAGGTAAGACTGTTTACTGAGGACATTACTTTTCACAGGCAGCATGTTTCATGCATAAGTTCTGATCCTCCATCAACGCCAGGGCTTTGATAAGAAAGTGTATACGAACTTCAGAGACAGATGAGAGCAATACCTTACATGGATTGCTCTTTCTGGAGAAAGGTGTGTGTTAGTATTAGTACGGAGGGCATGGAGAGCACATAGAAAATGCTCTCCGTCTTTCCCCTCAGAGAGGTTGTAAAGCTTATGTTCCTGCATCTCTTAAAAGTGGTGTCGTACAAGCATTTTCCTGCTGTGAATGAATTCTGGCTTGAGCCTCTGCTGGGCTCCGAGGCACCACGGTGCCTTGCACATAGAAGCTGCTCGTTAAGTATGTGGTTTGAATTGATGCACAAATCTGCTTATTTACATGTAGTTAAGGAACAAATACTTCTGGTAGGTAATTTTGTCTTATTTGACAAATTATAGTTATTCTCTGTCTTCAACTCCAGTGTTTGTTTCTTTTTTTTCCAAAAGCAAAGTATTCTACTTATATTTCCTAAGATGTTGGTAAATAAAATGAGTTAAAAAAATAGCTGTTGATTCTTGGGCTACTTGACAAAATGAAGGTGCCTTGTGGAGTGGGTGCTCATTTAAATGAAGAGTGGCATAGTTGTTCTACAGTTACTGTTCCCTTAACTCAGGGCATGTGGGAACTACGGGAATGCAAGGGATTCCATAGCCACTGTGAGGTCTCTTGTGGAAAGAAAGTTTCAAGTCTGCGACTGCAAACGTCTTGCAACTAAAGCAATATGGCTTCAGTACTTCATTTTCCACAGTATGAAAATCTGTGAAAAAAATTTTTTTTTTAAGTAAAAAAAAAAAAATCTGTGATGGCTCCTATTTTCACTCTTAGGTAACAGAGCCCTTTTTCTCATATGTGAGGCACACTGATTTTGAAAATTTGGCATCTTGTATTTTGTACTGGACATTATGTTGAGGCATAACCTAGGGCGGTGATGATAATATTGTACCATTTTGCAGTTTATAAAATGCTTCATGCATTTTGTTATATTTCATGATCATCCTGGTAAACACTAAATAACCCAAGTAAAGCAAGTGTTGTCTCCACTTTTCAGATGTGAAAACTGAGGCTCCGAAATAGCATGGACTTTCTCACCCTTCCTCCATGCCAAAGCTGAGACTTGGTCTTTCCCTTTTGGTCTTGCCACCTTGTCAGGCTGCAGAGCAAGAAACATGCTCCGTTTTCCCAGGGTTCGCTAGCTTTTACCTTGTCCTTTGCTGTCTGAATTAAGTCCTCCCATTCTGCTTTCCATGACACCTTGTCCTTTGCGTTATAACACTTAGCACAGTATTAATTATTATCTGGGTATGCTTCTTCACTTAAAGTCTTCTCCGTTTCTACCCCCATTAGACTGGACTTTGTCTACGAGCAGTGTTGCATGGTGCCTTATGCTGGATAGACACCAACTGAATATGTGTTGAAAGAAAATACACGAATGAAGAATGAATGGACAAATAAATATATAAGTTCACAAATGAGTAGATATGCAAATATATAATGAAATATTTTTTTAAGGAGGCACCAGGGATTGAACCTTGGACCTCATACGTGGGAAGCAGGTGCTCAAATCTCTGAGATATACCTGCTCCCCTATAATGAAATATTTTTTATAACTCAGAGTTTGGGCTCATGCCTGAGAAGAACCCTACAAGCTAAATATGATGCGTACGGGTTTTATGCTAGGGAACTTTATTCTGTCAGAATTTGTTTAATTGTACACAGTCTTTTGCCATCGGTTGTAAATATTCCGTAGTTCCTACCCCTCCCCAGAGAGCTGTAACACTGATGTCTAGGTTAGCATAGATATTCTAACTACCGAACAGTGGTGCCTTTTGATGTCCAGGATTTTTCACTGCATTTAAAACGTATGTGAATTGTGCTTTTCTGTAATAGAGGGAGGTTTAAATTCTTCCCTGACGCAGGAACTCCTGGGCTCTGCCTTCTCTCCCCGCGGGCGCCTCAGCATTGCGGTGCTGCTGCCGTGGTTAGCTTTTGCTTGCCAGCGTTCCAGCACACTTTACTTCCGGGACCGTGCATGCCAGCCAGGAAGAGGCTTCCCTAGCCTCAAAGTCTGAAAGAATAGGACTAAGCTAGGTTTCCTTCCTTGGCAATGTACTTAGCACCGTCAACTCAAGACAGCCTTCGCCTCTGCTCTCTCTGGCGGGAGGATGTAGATTTTTCCCAATTCCTTGGTTGTCAGGAGGCCACATCAGGAAATAGAAGCCAGTTGTCTGCATTAACTAACGTATCTCTTGTTGCATTTCACAGAAGCATTTAACGCAATTAACAAAAACTTAATATGTGGAACTAACATTTCAGATGAAGGAGAAGAGAATTAAGTTATGATAACTTTACAACTCTTTAAATGCCCTAATTTTGCTTCTCCATTCAACCTGAAAAAGGATATGGATACTATGGATTATGTCATCAACATCATACTTTACCTCCGTTTTAAAATAAAAGAATTCCTTCTGGGTAAAATATTTGCTAAATGTGCATGGTATGATTCATGAAATGAAATGTTTGTTTTATTTTGGATTGAATTTAAATGATAACAAAATCTAGTTTAAAGCTGTATAACCCTGCTTGCATTTGTGTGTATAAACTATTTGCAATTCAGATCACCACATCATTGTTCTTTTAAAATTTATTTTTTAATATGACTTTATAATTGTAAAATGAATGAATAGAAGGCGCAAGATTTCTGGGTCATCCACCATTCCATGATGTGTTTATGCATGTGCACATGTGAATCTATGCAAACCAAAAATTGTTTAAAAAGAAACAACAGTTTAGATAATTTCTGGTAACATTATTTGATGTTTTAAAACCATGCTGACTCAATATCCACATGAGAGAAAAGCCCATACACTTGGTTGAAAGTAGACTAGAATCAGCACTGAGCGCAGTAGCTGTCATCTAGGAGATGCTCAGTAAATATGTGTTAAATGGATTTGTGAGGCAGATGATCCTGCTGTAAAACTGTCCCGTGATTTGTACCTTTGATCTGTTTTATTACAAGGATTCCCTTATTTGGGTGTTCATTTAGCCATAAAAGTAATCATAGCTGTATGCGTGAGGGTTCCTGTGAACTTGTCACAGACGAAAATCTGAATTATGGGTGACAGCATAATTCCTCTGTTCTAGAGCAATGAATGGCTCTAAACTCTGGACAAGTGACCCTGCGTGGTGTAAGAGTTACTGCAAGGGTCCCCATGGCTAAGTGCCCTTCAAGCGTCATTTCTCACCACTGGTGTATTCTGAGGCATAGGGTCTGTAAAGGATTCACCTCTCCAGCACAATACACATTCTAAAAAAGCCTGGCAATAGCTGTTGTAGGATATAAGGACAAGAACTGATTGTGCTATGTTCCTTTATGCTGTTAAACTTCTGCAGATAACTCATTGGAATAAGAGTGTATCTGACTGTGTCCTTGAATGAGTTTCCATTTCTGAATCTCTCTTCTCTTTTGGCCCAGGGCTCCACAGTTCTCTGTGAGAATTACTGTCACTTCTTTTTGCCAGGGCTGAAACAATCACTGCTTAAGGGCACACTGTTCCGTAGAAGTTTAATGTGTATCCCGTAATTAAAGTGTTTCTGCTCAGATAATGTTGGAAAATGTGTTAAACAGGCTAAATAACTCTCTTTGCTGCAAGAATTGTCAGACCCTCTAATATGCTAATTTTTGTGTAAATCTTCATGATGGGGTGAAGGATTCAGCATTTTCAAACTTACTGGGAGTTTTTCTTTGTGGTGGACTGGGGGAACCCCCATTAACACTTTTTTCACAAAATTTTCTGCGGATCACAGCTTAGAATATGTGGGGCTGAGTTATTGATCAGAGTGATTTCAGTATGGCCAGCCTGCGTTAGAATAATGATAAAACTGAGAATAACACTGTTTGAATAAAGCTTCTTTCAATAACAATGTCCACAGCACGGAGGGAAGAATCTACTAGCTTATATGGAGATGGGTGCTGTATTCTGGAATTAAAGATTGGGCCTCCATTATGATTGAATGATAAAAATAAAGATTTCCTTCTACAAAGCAGTCTCTCATATTGAGGGGAGATGTATGTGTTTTAAGCCTCCTTATTTTCTTGTAAATATTACAAGAATAAATAATATAGCAGCCAGATTTGTGTGCTGAAGAGGAGGGATGCAAAAGCAGTAAATTATTTTTGAGAACAAAAAGACTCTTTAAGGTTGTTGGGTGTGACCATTGATTTCTAAACCCTGGCCCTGCAAGCCTGCTGGCTCTGCCTTGGGGCTGTGTGCTTTGGGGGTTGGGGGGAACAGAGCTGTGACTCTGCATCAGGCTGGGGAGGTTACACCTTAATCTTTGAATATACTATATTTCATATACTAATAGTATACATGCACTTTATTACCTATGGACTTGTATGCTATAATATATGAAATATAATTTATGTATCATTCATATTCATATATGAAATAAGAATTTGTTTCAGTAAAAGGTTTTAGTGCTAAAAATATTTAATATCTACTAAAGTCATCATCTCTAAAATTCCTCTTATGAGTGATTTTTCCATAATTCTATGAAAAATTTACACACGCTCATGAATAGTCAGTGACAGTAACACAGAGGGCAGATTCATTTTCTGGGCCATTCCGGAAGCCACACTAATATCGTAAGACAGTCATATTGCTCAAGTACCTCTGGAAGCCCCGTTAGGGAGTCGTGTTGGGCTCAGGGAGTTTAAGGAGCTGCCGATAATGGGTTAATAAATCAAAATATCCAGAAATGTGAAAAGACTCCAAAAAGGTACATGAGTGTAATGTTTTATTTGTTTGTTTTCAGCATTTAGAAACACAGGACACAGGTTTACAAAGGAAGGGTTCTTGTTTTAGAAATAGAGTGCTTATCAGGATCTGTAGTAATAGGTTTCCTTTTCTCCCGTGTCTTGCCTTATATAACCTCACACTGTATTACTTCAGAGATTATCTTTATTTGATGAATAAAAACCCACCCTTCAAGCTTAAGTTTTTGTTTTAATGTCATAAACTGTTTGGCATTTTAATTATGTGGGTAATTTCCTCCGCACTCCAAGGTATTTTGCTTTAGAAATCACAGGCATTTAACCTGCAAGATTGCCCTTTGTGGTGGGAGGAGTTGGTTGCCAGAAGCCCTGGGTCCTAGGGAAGGGCTCCTGTGAACCTGGGCAGGTCACTCAGCCACAGCCGTCCTCGGCTTGACCTTCTGTTCATCAGGTTGCTGGGTTGGAAGGTCTCTGTGCTGCCTTCCAGCTCTCAGTGCATGCTTCTTAGTGTCTGAGAGACGTTTGAAACAAGGGGGCCTTTGCTTACCTTACACAGACCCCTGCGTTTGTCACTGTATACTTTATATGGTTTAATTGTTATCCAAGCTGGTGGCTGGGGGCATGGATCCATGCTTACCAGCAATCTACAGCCTTTTACTCTGAAGCATGGCCAGTGGGAAACCTGAGAGCCACGTATCCAGACTACATCTGCTGTGTGCTATAAGCCTCGGGCATTATGTGTAGACACAGCTGGGATTTAAAATCTGCATTCATGCTTCTTAATTTTCAGGTATCTAACACATTGTTAGCTTTTTTCTATCAGAATTCAGAATTATTAATTAAATTAATAATTTAACTTGTAGTAGCAGTAGCAGACTTGTAGTAGACTATGAAAATGCATCTTTTGTATCCAAAGCATAACCTTTCTAGTGTTACCTAAAAAAATCAATCCAATCTGGAAATAAATCTTAATTAATAATGTTGAGTACCAAACTATCTCTATTCAGATTTTTTAAAAATTCTATAAAATTTAATTTCAGGCACCATTTTTTAATCTTCTGTGGTATTTCAGTAACATAATTTTCACATTTTTAAAGAATTCATAATCCAGTCTAAAGGAAGAGGAAAAGGCCTTGGTCAAGGGCATTGATCTAATGCGGGGTGATAACTCAGCTTTAAAGAGAAAAATAGCAAGTGTAGACCTCAAAAGTAGAATTTTCATACTATGGCATCTCTATAAAAGATAAATATTTCGCCATGGCCTATCGTTTTCTTGATTCCTAGTCTCATTTAACAGTTTTCATATAGGTAATATCCAGGTAATTAAATCACTGTGTGTCTAAGACTAAGACTTTGCTTTGCCTATTGTTTTAGTTTCCTAAGCTGCTCAAGTAGGTACCACGAAACGGGTCAGCTTAGAAAATGGGTTTATTGCCATACAGTTTTGAGGCTAAAAGGAAGTCCCAATCAAGGCGTCATCAAGGTGGTGCTTTTTTCTGAAAACTTGTGTTCTGGGGCTGGGGGCCGGTGGTCCTTGGCTCCCCTGTCACATCTCAAGGCGTAGTGTTGTCTCCTGGTCTCTCCCTTCTCTTCCGGGTTTCATTGATTTCAGCTTCTTGCTTCCTGTGGCTCTCTCTCCCTCTGACTGAATTTTATTCTGCTTATAATGGATCCCAGAAATAGGGTTAAGACCATCCTGACTCGGTGGGCCACACATAAACTCATACCTAAACTCATGTGCTCTCATCAAAAGGTCCACACCGGCAGGAATGAACTGCATTTACAAACATATTTTTCTCTGGTTCATACAGCTTCAACCCACCACAACTATATCAGAGATAAGCACAATGAGATAAGCAAAATTGTTTAATTTTGCTTTCTACGAGGAAAATGTAAATATGCAAGTTCTCAAATAACTAGGAAACTACTTATTTAGGATTGTATAGGTAAAGGTGCATAATGTAACCAAAACTTGGAAGTAGTCAGTGATCAAAAAAGTAGTAATCTTCAATGTGTTTAGCTCATATTTATCCACTGTAGTTGACATTCTGCTAATAATGGATTATAATGTCCGGCTAGGGGACACTTTAGCATAGTTTTAAGAGAGTAAATAAATAACTTTCTAATTTATCACTTTGAAATAATTTATCTACAATGGTAGCCCCACATATATGTCCTTCAGAGTTGCTGGTTTTTTTTTCAGAGACAAAAGGGGTATGGCTGCTTAAAAGGGGGAGAGACTTAGTTCCTAGTGTAGCCGAATTAGCAGGCCTTGGGTGGAGCCAACTCTGAATAAGCATCACGGGTGCTGGCTGGTGTGTTGAGCTTAAGGAAGGAGAAAGGTCAGAAGCTCATCCAGCTAGCAGGGCAGCAATGCTTTGCATTGTTTCTCAGCTGCCTGCCTGGCATTTATCTCCCCTTATAAGACAAATAATGACAGGTTTGCTTGCCAGCTACTCTCCCCATTTATCTTTTTGGGTTTTTGACCTCAAAGTTTGGATTCCTCAAGAGCCAATTTAGTTCAGAACTTTTTTCTCTATTCATCATAACTCCCTGTTTATAAAACAATTAAGGAAAATTCTCTTCTCCAGCATTCTTCCGAGGAAAGCAAAATGAATTTTTTTAAAAAAGAAAACAAAACTGACAGGAAAGCAAGCATCTATTAATTGACACCCAGGTTCCTGATTGCCAACCTTTGCCCACAACTGGACTGATTATGCAATAATATGCAAACAGAAACATTGGAGCTCTCACGTGCAATGTTAACACAAACTGTCACTTAACCAGCATAAGGACTCCCAAGTCAGATCTGGTTCGCCTATCACTGAACTATTTTCTGTGTCTATTAACAGATAAAGGAGTTTCTAGATCGCACTTCCGTGGAGATTTTTGGTTGACTTACCTACATTATAGTGGAAATTGTGGAAGCGACAATAGCCATAGCAAAACCCTGAAATACAAAAAGAAATATGTTAGAGTTCTATTCTTTTGACAGTAGAGCCTGTCGAGATGGTGGAAAAGAGTAACTAAGAGAACATTTTGTGAATATTTATGGCAAAACACTATTTTTGATGCTTTGGAGTGAAGTGCTATTATCTAATTTACACTTATTCTGACAGTTCGAAATAAGCTACATGTACAGATTTTTAAAAAATTCCAAGCTTTTCTAGGTACCTTGCATTTTGTAGGTCAACCTTGGAACTAACTGGAAGGACGGAAGGCAATGAACTCCTTTCTAATTCTCAGAATAAATCATATGACTCAATAATTGCTTCATGTATTCTTTTTGATTTCTTGATGTTTTAGTTCAGTCGTGTTGACTAGCATATTCTTAAGCTGCATCTTCTCTCCTTCATTCTAACTTCTTTATATTCAAGAAGTGGCTTAACTAACATATAACTGCTGTCATAATCAAATGAAATGCCCAGCCTCGTAAATCCAGATGTTGGTAGTTTTGCATGTTCCATGTTTTTCCAGTTTAACACACCTATTCAAACGTTACCTGCATCACTCCTAACTTGAATTAAACACTGCTAAGTCCTCTCGGCCACATAAAGTAATTGAAGAAACTCATGAAGTGGATGTTTGACTGGAGCCCATGAGTGAGTGAGGAATTGAGCAGGGGGCTCAACAGAGGTGTGAAGAAAGAATACTTACCAACTTGCGGCAGACACGATTAGGCCACGGCTGTGGGTGATGGTGGGGGTGGACGTGGAAAGCTGAGAGCTATTAACAGTAGTGTTCTGCAGAGGAGTTTGGGAGAGAAGTGCCGTTTTAGTTTCCTATCTGCCAAACCACATACCATGCAATAGATTGGCTTAAACAATGGGAATTTATTGGCTCATTGTCTTGAGGAAGGGAGGAGTCTTTCAGCAGACTGTGTGTTCTGGGACTGGCTACCGCTGTCCTTGGTCCTTGGCTTTTCTGTCACATAGCAATTCACAGGGCGGCCTCTCCTGGCTTCTCTTTTTTCTTTCTTATCTTGCTGACTTCAGGCTTCTGGATGCTCACTGTGGCTTTTCTCTCTAGCTGTCTCAATGTCATTCTGCTTACAAAGGACTCCAGTAATAGGATTACAACTCATCTTGATTGCATTGGGCTACACCTTAACTGAAGTAACCTCATCAAAAGGTCCTACTTAAAATGGGTTCATGCCCACAGGAATGGATAAAGTTTAAGGACATGATTTAATGGGATGTATTGCTCCAAACCACCACAAGTGGGTAGAACTGGAAGGCAAGGAGAAAACCTAAGGGACAGGTGGGCTATAGGTGGGATGAAAGTAGCAAAGAATGGTAAAATTGTCACAAGAAATGGGATTTTTTGTCTTTTTAAATACTTGGCCTAACAGGGATACCTTGCCATATTTAATTAAGAAGTTCATTCCTGATAGCAGTAGAACCACCAGTGGCATTTTACATCCTGAAAGGGAGCCCCTTATCATCCTGGGGCAGCTACTTTATGGTCTCTAAGAGGGTTTATCACCTCCAAAGAACCTGTTGAAATTCCAAAGATGCCAAATGTATAGCATACTTGGAGGCATGCTCTATTTACATGTGATGGAAAGCAGATCAGGAAGGAGACAGGTTTAAGTACAGGCATGCCTCAAAGGTACTGCGGGTTTGGCTCCAGACCACTGCAATAAAGCGAATATCACAATAAAGTGAGTCACACAAATTTTTTTGGTTTCCCAGTGCAGATAAAAGTTATGTTTACATTATACTATAGTCTATAAAATGTACAATTGTATTATGTCCAAAAAACAATGTACATCTTTAATTTAAAATACTTTATTGCTAAAAAAAAATGCAGTCATCACCTGAGCCTTCAGTGAGGTATAACCTTTCTGCTGGTGGAGGGTCTTGATTTTGACTCCTGCTGACTGATCAGGGTAGTGGTTGCTGAAGGCTGGGGTCGTGGTGGCAATTCCTTAAAATAAGACAATATTGAAGTTTGCTCCATCGACTGACTCTTCCTTTCATGACTGATTTCTCTGTAGCATGGGATGCTGTTGGATAGCATTTTACCCATGGTAGAACTTCTTGCAAATTGGAGTCAATCCTCTCAAGCCCTGCTGCTGCTTTATCAACTAAGTTTATGTAATATTCTGGATCCTTTGTTGTCATTTCAACAATGTTCACAGCATCTTCACCAGGAGTAGATTCCATCTCAAGAAACCACTTGTGTAGCTCACCCATAAGAAGCAACTCCTCATCTATTCAAGTTTTATCATGAGATTGCAGCAATTCCATCACACCTTCAGGCTTTACTTCTAATTCTTGTTATCTTGCTATTTCCACCACATCTGTAGTTATTTCCCCCACTGAAATCTTGAATACCTCAAAGTTATCCACAAGGATTGAAATCAACTTCTTCCAAACTCCTTTTCATTTTTATATTTCTATCTCCTCCCATGAATCACGACTATTCTTAACGGCATCTAGAAGGATGAATCCTTTCCAGAAGGTTTTCAATTTACTTTGCCCAGGCCCATCAGAGCAATAACCATCTTTGGAAGCTGTAGTGCTATGAAATGCATTTTTTCAATAGCAAACTTGAAAGTCAAAATGAATCCTTGATCCATGGGCTAGGGAATGGCTGTTGAGTTGGCAGGCATGAAAACAACACTCACCTCATTGTCCATCTCGGTCAGAACTGTAGGGTAACCAGGTGCATTGTCAATGAGAAATAATATTTTGAAAGAGATCTTTTTTTTATTAGTAATAGGTCTCAATGGGGGTGGGGGAGGCTCAAAACATTTAAAAAACATGTTGCAAACAGATGTGCTGTCATCGATGCTTTTTTGTTCCATTTATAGAGCACAGGCAGAGTAGGTTTAACACAATTCTTAAGGGCCCTAGAATTTTCAGAATCGTAAATGAGCACTGGCTTCAACTTAAACTCACCAGCTGCATTAGTCACTAATAAAATAGCCTGTCCTTTGAAGATGTGAAGCCAGGCATCGACTTATTCTCTCTTGCTATGAAAGTCCTAAATGGCATTTTCTTCTAATAGAAGGCTGTTTCATCTACATTGAAAATCTGTTTACTGCAGCTACCTTCATCAGCTATCTTAGCTAGTTCTTCTGGATAACTTGCTGCAGATTTTACATCAGCACTTTCTGTTTCACTTTGCAATTTTATGTTAGGGAGATGGCTTTCCTTAAATCTCATGAACCAACCTCTCCTAGCTTCAAACTTTTCTTCTGCAGCTACTTTACCTCTCTCAGCCTTCACAGAAGGAAGAAAGCTGAGGCCTTGCTCTGCATTAGGCTTTGTCTCAAGGGAATTTGAGGCTGGTTTGATCTTCTATCATCCACTTACACGTTCTCCATATCAGCCATAAAGCTGTTTTGCTTTCTTATCATTCGTATGTTCACTGGAGTAGCACTTTTAATTTCCTTCCAGAACTTTCCCTTTACATTCACACCTTGGCTAGCTCTTTGGCACAGGGGCTTAGCTTTGTCCCACCCTGGCTTTCCATGCCTCCCTCACTAAGCGTAATCATTTCTAGCTTTTGGTTTAAAGTGAGAGACCTGGGCCTCTTCCCTCACTTGAACACTTAGAGGCCATTGTAAGGTTATTGATGGGCCTGATTTCAATGTTGTTGATTCTCAGGAAAGAGGGAGGCGGAGGAGAGGGAGAGAGATGCGGGAACGGCCGGTCAGGACACACAACATTTATAGATCAAGTTTGCCGTCTTATACAGGTGCTGTCCGTGGAGCCTCCAAGCAATTACAACAGTAGCATCAAAGATCACTGATCACAGAAGTAATAATAATGGAAAAGTTTGTAATATTGCAAGAATTACCAAAATCTGACAGAGACAGGAGGTGAGCACATGTGGTTGGGAAAAAGGCGCAGATAGAGTTGCCCTACGCAGGGTCGCCACAAACCTTCAATTTGTAAAAAATGCCATCTCTCTGAAGTTCATCTGAAACAAAGCACAATAAAATGAGGTTTGCCTGTATCAAGTAAGATAGAAATGCTTCCCTCATCTGGCTTTGAGCACTGTGAATGAGCAGCACCCTGTGGACTTTTATATGTTAAATGCATATGATTGCATTTTAGATTTCCACGTTCTTCCGTAGCTTGTGTGGTGCAGGGCGTTCTACACTGTGAGGGATTTCCCTGAAAATGGTGACAGGATGACTTTGTAGCCAGTATGCACATGATGGCCCTTTACTGGGAGTTTTCGTACTTGTCACACTTTTGCTTCTTCTACAAAATAGCATCTATTGCTTCCCCAAATTTAAAAGAATATTTGCCCACTAAGGCATTTTAAAATTATAGAAAAATACATTTGTATGTATTTCTTTTAGTTTTTTAATGCACATATAACATGTATGCACTATTTATATAATAAATACGCTAGTTACTATCATGATTTTCATGTAACTTTATATTGAAGACACTTCCATGCTATTAAATATACGTTTTAAATGTTTTAAGAGCTATATAGCATTCCCTTTCATATCTGAATAATATATTCTACTTCATATTTTCCCATTATTGGATAATTTAGGTTACTTGCTCTGATTTGCTGGATTAAATAGTGTTATGATGAATATCCTTGTGCATAAGTTATTGTTTGTTTAATGGATTCTGATATATATATATTTCATTAAGTAGAATTACTGGTTCAAACGGTGTTGCTATTTTTAAGATTTTGATACATGTAATGAACTGGCTTTACAGAAAGCATCTCTCAGTTTGGGCTTCCATTAAATTGCCTAAAACTGTTCCATATCTATAATTATATTATAAACTTCTGTTGGTATATGGCAACAGAATTGTAGCCCACAAAATATTAGGATATAAAACTAAAATCGAATTATGCTCCAAACTTTTCTTAAACTCACTGTTATTCCAACACAACCTCATCAAAAAGGAAAACCCACAAATGATTTGGCTTTATATTAAAATGGATTTACTGATATATGTATAAGGAAGGGAGTACACAAATTCAGGTCATTGTTTTGAATGAATTAGAATTAACTCCATTTCCCAAAATAAATTTTACCAGAAAATTAAAATTTTCTTAGAAATCACATCTAAGAATTTGGGGAAGAAATTATTAGGGACTCTGTGGCCACAATTGACCATTTTTACCTGGAGGCCCAAATTATCAGATTCTGTCAAGACATTTACATCTCAATTCAATGCCATGTTTAATCCCAACAGCTGAGTTCAGCTTTGATCCTTTGGGTGTTTGAGTTTATGGGTGAGCTGCAGAAGTGAAGGTAGAGAGGCTCTGGGCCTGGCACTGGGGGAGCCCATCACTGTGGCTTGTACCTTGAGGGGTGAAAGGGCTCCTTATGTTTCATTGCCTTGATCTTCATCAGGAGTACAGTGAGGATGATATGACGTGAGCATGTGATTAATCTGACTATTGTTTAATGAACCACTAGCTTACTTTGCCTACAGGGGGACTATTTTCCACAGTTAGTGAGAAAAAATCAGACATTGTGTAGCATGATCCAAAGGTTGATCTGCTGATGCAGTGAGAAAAATGATAAGTGGTCATTCGCATTTCATTGGAAAGGGAGGCTGAACCTTGGGTTCTCCACCTTGATTATGAGATGAATGGGTGACAATTTTCCTCACTACCCTGAGCCTTAATCCTTCCATCTCACCCAGAAATAGCAGCATCTCAGTGAAAGCCACTCAGAAATAACCTCATATTTCCTCAAGTTCCTTGACATCTTAATCTTTGTTTTTCACTCCAAAGTCACAATTGACCATATGCTGTTCTGCGTTTGGGATGACCCTTTCCACGGGCCCTCTTGTCTCTCTCTCCCGACCTCGTTCCTTCCGCCCCTTCAGAAATATTAGTTACCTTCCTCCATAAATACCTGCTTCACAACTGAGAGCGCAAATCAAGCTACGTCAAGGTTCTCAAGACCCTAGAAGTCACGTTTTGATAAAATTAAATTATGAGCGCATTTGCCTGGCCTTCAAAAAGGTGTTGACAGAAGTGCCTCAAGCAAGCCTGCTCCTAGGAGACCATCGTCTTTGACTACACACATCTCTGACTAAAGATTATTTTATCATCTTACCGTTCATTGTCTTCCCCACCCAGAACATTGTCTCCTGAAGTCCTCCGTTCTAACTTCTCGTCATTTCTGATAATGGTTGAACTCAAATGTTGTGTCCCCCAGATTAAGAGCCTGGGCTTCCTTATGCCCTGACTCCATCCTTATGTATTTCTCAGAGAATAATGTTTCTCCTCCTTTCTGAAATTTATGTCACCTTCTGTGCTCTCTATTTCAGGCTTTTCTGTATCTGCCTTCACTGTCCCCTTTTCAACATAGCTTCCTCTCCATTGGGTTCTTTCCTGTAGTCTTCACAAGGGAAAGAGAAAGTATCTGAATTTCAAAAGAGACATACCAAGCCCTTTCCTTGATCATGCTGCCCTTAATTACTAGACTTTCCTTGAGGAAAGATGGTTGTGGTGACTCTCTCTATTTCTGGGACCAGTACCCACCTTGCCCATGCCATCAATGGAGGGCAATAGGGAGTGCATGTATGTGTGTGTGAGAAACACTCTGTGTGTGAGAGTGTGTGTGTAAGACAGAGAATGTGTGTGTGAGAAAGCATGTTAGTGTGTGTGAGCGTTTGTGAGTGTATGTGTGTGTGAGTGAGCTCATGTCTGTGTACATGTGTGAGAGGGAGGTGAGATGAGGTGTCACTGCCCTGCACCTTGCTGGCTAGGCCTCCTCAACGTGCTTTTCCTCCTTGTTGCTCAATCCTAAAGATAATTTTCACCTCTTCCTTTTCTAGTACCTAACTGTTCACCACTTCCTGCCCTATATTTTTGGTAGTCTACTGAAGACCTGCTGCTTTTGTCCATCACCCTAGATTGGAGCCCCCAGATGGAGTGGCTTATTAATCTGTCTTTACTCTCTGGCTCTCTCATGTTCTGATCCTACTTGCAGAGTCGTCATGCCATCCTTCCTGCCGGAACCACTGATGGCTGCAGAATGCCTGCCTGGTGGGAAGGAGAATGAGTGATGGGCCAGGGCTAGGATCTGGGGACGCTCTCTAGGCCACATGGCAATGGCCATCAGGTGTAGTCCAACCAGCCCTATGACCTGGGAGCAGAGCAGAGCAGAGCAGAGCCACGTGGGAGCTTGGAGCAGATCTCAGGTTCTCAGCAAGTATCAGAACCTTCACTGTTTGGTTAGTACAAGGGGCAAGATTTGGGTTTCTTTCAGAGAGAATGATAGAACAAGAGGAGTGCGCACAGTGGGGAGGGAGAGAGGAGCCAGGCTCCTGGGGACCTAGCAGAATCCACGAGCTGGTTTCATAGAAGAGCCTTTAGTGCGATATGGCCAATTTGACCCATTGTGCTTATCCAGTTTCAGTTTATTCCAATCCCCATTACAACTTTAAACACTGATTTTTCTGTTAATTTCCTATAGGTCTCAAGTTGTTTTACGTGTAGCTATCGCCCCTCCCCCCACCACCACTTTTGCCATGAACATTTTACTTCTGTAAATGCTATAAAAATGCTTATTGTAGTGATGATATTTTGATTGTGGAGATGGCCAGAAGCAAAAATGGACCTATTCTTTAAGGAAACCATTGTCCAGATCAAGAGCTCAGCAGGACAAGTGGAGAGCCATTACAAACTTCCCTTAAGAGAGTAAGCAATGAAGCGTGGTGAGAAAGCATGAGAGTCAGCAGGAGGCATTTTCATGGACTCCCCTCCCCCAAGCTCCACCCTTACGTAGGTGCCACATGGTTTAAAAGGAGAAGCAGAAAGAGTTGCTGCATAGAGAGTAGGTAGTAGAAAAGAGACTCTTGGTCTCCTACATGAATAACACTAAGTCATTGAATTTTTAGAAATACTTCAAAACATGCCTTTTTTAATAGACACATTTAGTTCTTGGGAGGGACAAAGGTGCTGCCTCAGCTAAATGCCTCTCTTTAAATGTACCCTTCTCCTTGCCAAGTAAGTACCCATTAGAAGTCATGTTACAGAGCTTATTTGAAAATCAGGAGTGGATATAAAGTCTCCTCATTTACTGAGTTTGGTGCAAGAGTATAAATTTTATTCCTAAAAAAAAATCTGAAATTAACTAGGAAAGGAATGAACTTGACAATACAAAACCGTATGAAATGACAGCTTCTCATCAAACTGAGAGGGATACATCAGACCAAAGAAAGACTCCAGACGAGTCTAGCTTGGCTAGCGAGTGAGCGCTTAGTAGGGGGTTTATGTCGGGAAGCCCTTCACCTGGTGGAGATCTGAGTCTGGTTGTGGCCCAAATCCTCATCCGTGGTGGTGGGCGGAGAGCGTGGTGCTTCTGAGGCTCGAGCCATCCTTGCCACCAAGCAGGAGGGTCTTTTCCCTCACATCTGCGTGTGCATGGGGAGGGCACGTGAGGGGAACATGATTCAAAGGCACGACGTTCAGGACAGATAACCAAGCAATGGACATTCACGGTGTTTCCCAGCAGAGCAGAAGTTACGCTTCCACAGTAACCACATAAAACAAACATTTACAGTGTTTGTCGGTAAGGCTGAAGTTACATCTTTACAGAACTTACGTAAGGGATCTATTGATACAGAGGTGGTCAAGCAATTCACAGATCCGATTATTCTTAGAGTTTCCAGGAGAGAAGTCCAAGCATACAAGTTGTACTTATCAGTCAGGAGCTCACAAATAATTATTTCTCAAGGCCTGCTTTGTAGCTATTAAGAAATGAAATGCTGACTAAGGGGGAAAGAACTGGAATGGTTTGGGAAAATGCGAAGCCATATATGCAAAAACCTCTCAAAAAGTATTGATGAGACATATCTATCCTGGAGTTTGCCAAGGTGCTTTGAGAATATTAGGATGCCATGAAAATTAGGAGCCAAACATCCAGTTCTGAACCAGGAGGAGGACAAGGTGGCTAGTTTAAGGATCTTTATCTCATTACTTTCTAAGTCTAAAGAACTCTCTTTCTACCAAAGAAAACTGATCACTGCTCTGTTGTTATTGTTGGGCCTCGTTCCAGGATTGAGAAACCAAATAATTTGGATTGATGCAGCTCTCCATCTGCAATCATTCTGGGCACATTCCTATGTATTACTGATTTGAATTTCCACAATGAAATTGTTGCCAGTGTTGCCAGTTGATATTTAAAAGGTTATGATTATATTTTAAATATTTGATTAACATGAATTGTAAAATGTGCTTTGTTAAAGAAAGTTAGGAATCCAATGAATCCTACATGACTTTATCACCAAAAGACATTCTTTTTCAAGTTTATTAAAATGAGAAGTACAAAAGCTCAGGTTTTGAAGAACTCTTGCAAAAATACATTATACAAGCATCAACCTTAGTAGTTCATAAATCTTTCATAATCTAGACATTTCACAATTCCCAGATGCTAACTGCATTCTGTAATAAATAATATTAGAGGAAAAAAGGGCCAAATGCTGAATTTTTATGTGAGGAACTTACTAAAAATAAGTAAACATTCGATATGTCATATGAAATCTGCAAATTAATAAGTGTTGCAAAGCCTTTATAATTCATGATATTTCCGAGTTCCAATAAATTATTCACAAAAAAGTCCTTTTCTTATTCATTTGATCTAAACGGCATTACTTTTGACCTCTTCACTTTTCCAGCCTACATCACAAGCTTTCATAGATTTTCTTAGTTCTGACAGTTTTCTACCATTTATCAATTAAGCATTACATAAAATTTTATTTCTTCAAATTAATAGAGCCATTTCACAATAATGCAGCCCTTGTGTTACTATGCTCTTCATGATCAACTATAACTTATTTTAAATTTAATGTAGTATTTAAATCACATATTCTAGTTAATCTTGGTTGATTTTTCTCTGTTCCACTAGCCTGCCTCTTATTTTTGATTGCGTGTGGCTCAGAGACAAGTGACACTCTTGCTGGTCCCTCTGCTTTGCAGGAAGCAAAGCAATTTTTGATGGAATAGTTTATTTTTTCTTAAGAGAAAAGTTGAGACATTGTCATGCATTTTCACAATATGGGTTGGAAATATCTTATTCTCTGAGCAGTTCCATCTCCAAGCCTTTTAAATGCACTGTCTACTTAGTGAGTGGGCCTTAAACCTCAGTCTTCTACTAATGCTAATTAAGGGCTTGGTTTGGATGGATAATTAACACCCTCAGATTATTGAAAACCTCATTTTAGTAAGTAGTTTCTTTTTCTCAGTTGCTAATGAGTAGCAAAATGGATTGATTTGAATCCCATCTCCTTCCATTCCTTGCCTTCTTTTGGTGGAGGTGCTAATAAGCAGAGACAATTAAAAGGCATGGAGACAGAGGAGAAGAGGAGGTGGAAAGAAGAATTAGCAGGAACTGAAAATAAAAAACTTCTCAACAGCTTTCCAATTCCAGCCTGGATGGAATAGATCCATTGCTCCCGGGTCCTCCCTCTAACAACTAAAACCCCTGAGCCTAACACAGCAAATAAACACCGGAGAGCTCGGAGAGGTGGAAAAGGAAGGGGGCCACCTGAAGACCTCAGGACCCGAGGGACAACACCATCTTGAGGTCCCTTGGTTTTCTTTTGCCTCCCATATATCTCAGAGAGTGTGCTGGAAAAGCCTGCAGCATGAAGCTGCCAAAAACAAAAACAAACAAACAAAAAACAGACAAAAAAAGAGCTCAAAAAACAAAAACAAAACCCCTAAAAAACTGCTCCCTCCCAACAGAACAGAAATCTTTTTATGAGACTTGCCTTATACCAGCCAACACCAAAGGAAAAGCTACATCCCCACCCTCCCATGCCTTCAGCAGGGCCAAGCTGGGAGCTAATATTCTATGCAGCACAGGAGAACCTGGTGGAAATGATCCCAAGGTATAAAGTACCTGAACTACGCCATCGACCTGCAGGATATAATTGACATTTATACAACCCTTTACCTAACAACAGCAGAATACATATTCTTTTCATGAGCCCATGGGCCATTCCCCAAGGTAACCATACTCTGAGCCATAAAACAAACCTCACCAAATTTAAAAGACTTAAAATCATTCAGTGTATCAAACTAGAACCCAGTATCAGAAAGTCAACAGGAAAATCTCCAAGCACTGGTAAATTTAACAACACACTTCCAAATCATCCAGGGGTCAAAGATGAAGTCTTGAAAGAGAAAGATACCTAGAACTGAATGAAAATGAAAATACAATTTATCAAAATTTATTGGACATGGTTAAAGCATTGTTGAGTGGAAAACTTAGTGCATGTAATGTTTATACTAGAAAAATAAAAAGTCTGAAATCTAAGTTCTTACCTCAAAAACTAGAAAACAAAGAACAAAATAAATACAAACTGAGCAGAAGTAGGAGAGTGTAATGATAGGAACAAAAATAAATGAAATTGAATACAAGAAAAATAGAGAAAATCAATGAAATAAAAAGCTGGATTTTCAGAAAAATACATTGAGTTGATAAACCTCTAGCAAAACTGATAAAAAAAAAATCACCAACATCAGAAATAAGACAG
Organism: Cabassous unicinctus; assembly: GCA_029593785.1. NCBI lineage: Eukaryota > Metazoa > Chordata > Mammalia > Cingulata > Chlamyphoridae > Cabassous > Cabassous unicinctus. The sequence goes on along the minus strand of JAQZBX010007669.1, from coordinate 14,609 downwards.
GGTATTAGTTTCCTGGGCTGCTCAAGCAAGTACCATTACATGGGTTGGGCTGAACAGTGGGAATTTATTAGCTCATGGTTTTGACGCTAAAAGAAAGTCTAAATAAAGTCAAGATGTCACCAAGGTGATGCTTTCCTCCCAAAGACTAGCGTTCCGGGCCGGCTGCAGGTGATCCCTGGTTCCTAACTTGTCACGTGGCAAGGCTTGTGGCAGCATCCCCTGGCCTCTCCCTTCTCTTCTGGGCTCTGCTGATGCTCAGTTTCTGGCTACTTCCTCTGTGGCTTTCTCCCTCTGTCTGAATTTCATTCAGGATCCCCGAAATAGGATAAAGACCTTCCTGATTGAGGTGGGTCACACCTTACCTAAAGTAGCCTCCTCAAAAGGTCTTACTTAAAACAGCCTCACACCCACAGAAATGGATTCAATGTAAGATCATGTTTTTCTGGGGAACGTATAGCTTCAAACCACCACAAACAGGAAATATCACTCCACATTCTGCAGCCATTAAAAGAAGAATAAGGTAACTCTATGGACAGCTTTACACACATAAATTCAACAACATAGAAAAATTGGGCCAATTCTTCAAAAACCACATACTACTAAAATACAACCAAGATGAAATAGTGTAAATATTCCATTATCCACTAAAGAAATCAAATTTGTAATTATAAAGTTCCCAAAAAGAAAATCTCCAAGCCCAGATAACTTCACTGGAGATTTCTATAAAACATTTAAAGAATAATTAACATCAATTGTACACAATGTTATTTAAAAAAAAAAAAGAGCAGGTAACAGTTTCCAACTCATTATATGAGGCAAGTTTTACCTGAAACCAAAACCAGACAAAGATCATACAAAAAAAGAAACTACAGACCAAACTCTCAAGAACTTTGACACAAATAAACTGAAAAAAAAAATTGCAATTCAAATCCAGCACTGTATAAAAGGAATTATAGACTATAACCAAGAGTGATTTATTTCAGGTATGCAAGGCTTTTTCAATAATGGAACATTAATCAATGTAATTCACCACATCAATAGGCTAAAGAAAAAAATCATACAATATATCAATTGATGCAGAAAAAAATATTTGAGAACTACAGTACTTGTTCATGATAAAGCTTCTTAGCAAATAAGAACAGAGGAGCATTCCCTCAACTTAAAGGGAATCTACCAAAAACCTACAGCAAAAGTCATACTTTATGGTGAATGACTGACTGCTTTCTCTCTAAGATTAAGAATGGAGAAACAATGTTTGCCCTCACCACTCTTATTCTAGCCACTTCAATAATGCAAGGAAAATAAATACAGCTTGGAAAGGAAGAAATAAAAGCACCCCTACCTACAGATGGCACAATTGTTTACGTAGAAAATCCAAAGGAGTCTACATCAGAGCACTTAGAGTAAGTGAGTTCATTAAGGTTGCTAGTTGCAAGATCTGCACACACACAAACCAACCATGTATCTATAGACTAAAAGCAAACATGGAAATTGAAATTAAGACCATAATGCCATTCACAATCGTGCCATGAAAATGTAATGCTTAGGTCTAAACTTGGCAAAATATGTACAGTATCTATATGCTGAAACTTATAAAATACTGATGAAAGAAATCAAAGACCAAAATAAATGGAGCACCTACTATTTTCATGGATTGGAAAAAATCAACAACTCAAATTGATCTAGAGGCTTAATGCAATTCCTATCAAAATTCCTGCAATGTTTTTGGTAAACATAGACAAGTGTATTCTAAAATTTACATGGAAAGGTACAGCCCCTAGAGAAGCTACAATAACGTTGTAGGAGAAAAAAGCAGTGGAAGGAGTTACTCTACACCGTACTGGGCAGCGTGTAGTAATCAAGACAGTGTGGTGTTGATGGAGGGGTAGAAATAGACATCAAAGGCGCAAGGATAGCGAATCCAGAAATAAACTCCCACAAATAGGACCAACTGATTTTTAACAGTGTTTCAAAAGTGATTCTCAGCAATGGTACTAGACCAAGTGTACTTTAACCTAAACCTCAAAGTTAATACCAAAATTAACACAAAATGGTTCATGGACTTAAATATAAGGCATAAAACTTGAGAAGAAAATCTAGAACTTGACACTGAAAGCATGAATCATGAAAGGAAGAATCAATAAATAGGAACTCAACAAAATGAAAAGCATTTGCTCTCTTTGAAGAGAATGAAAAGACAAGTGCTTTAGTTTTCTCAGCTGCTAAAGCAAATACCACACAGTAGGTTGGCTTAACAGTGGGGGTTTATTGAATCATGGTTTTGAGGCTAGGCGAAGTCCAAAATCGAGGACTCAGTGAGGTGATGCCTTCCCCCTGCGGCCTGTGAGGTTTGGGTTGGCTGCTGGCTTTTGGTCCTTGGATTTTCGGTTACACGGCAAGGTCCATGACGGTGCCTTCTGCTTTCCCTCCTGGGCTCCGTTGACTTCCAGTTTCTGGCTGGTCCCCGTGGCTTCTTTGATGTGTCCAATTTCCTTTGCTTATAAGGACTTCAGGCATATTGGACTAAGGCTCACCTTCATTCACTCTGGGCACACCTTAACTGAAAACATCTTCAAAGGTCCTATTTGCAAATGGTGCACACCCACAGGGCCAGGGGTTGGGACCTGAACGTGCCTTTTGCAGGGGACATGATTCAATCCCCAAAAACAAGCTACATATTCAGAGAAAATAAGTATAAGCCACATCTCTGATAAAGGACTTGTATTTGGAATATACAGAGAATTCTCAAAATCCATCAGTTACCAAACAATCTAATTAGAAAATAAGCAAAAGCTTTGAAGGGACATTTTACTAAAGAGTATATACAGATGGCAAATACTCACACGAGAAGATATCCAACATCATTAGTCATTAGATAATCGCAAATTAAAACCATGAGGTATTTCTGAATACCTATCAGAATGGCTAAAATAAAAAAGTAGAGACAACACACAATGCTGGATAGAACATGGAGAAACTGGTTCACTCACACTTTGCTGGAGGGTTATAAAATGGTACAGCTACCCTGGAAAATTATTTGGCAGTTTCTTATAGGATTAAACATGCACTTATCACATAGCCCAGCAATTGCACTCTTGGGCACCTTATCCCAGAGAAATGAAAACTCATGTTCACACAAAAACCTATAAACAGATGTTCAGAGCAGCTTTATTCATATTTGCCAAAAAACTGGAATAAAACCGAATGTGCTTCAGTGATGACATGGTTAAACAAACTGTGATCCATCCATGTCATGGAATACCATGTAGTGATAAAAAGGAACAAATTATCGATATTTGCAACATCCAGGATGAATCTCATGTGAATTATGCTTATTGGAAAAAAACTAATCTCAAAAGGTTACACTCTTTATGATTCAGTTACTATAACAGTTTTGAAATAATAAAATTACAAAGACAGAGGACAGATTGGTAGTTGCTAGAGGTTAGTGCTGGAAGGGAGAGTTGAGTAGGTAGGGACCTGAGGGGGCCTTGCAGTGGTAGAACAGCTTTGGATCCTGACTGTGCTGGTGGTCACTTGAATTTACACATGATAAAATTGCATAGAACTATAAATGCTCTTCCCCCACCCATACACACACAAATGAGTGCATGTAAACCTGGTGAAATATAAATAAGGTCCGTGGATTTTACCAATGTCATCTTTCTGGTTTTGATATTGTTTTCTGGTTATGCAAGATCACGTCATTGAGGGAAACTGTACGTTGTTTTTACAACTTCCTGTTAATCTATAATTATTTCAAAATAAAAAGTAAAAAAAAAAAAAGAAGATTCTGAAGATACAAACATATTATAAATGATATTTTTCTTAAGAGTTTAATTTGAAAATTTAAAATATGAGTTTCAATATTATGAGTTTGATATTGGTTATTCAAGTTTTAATGAAAGTTTCTGTTGTTGATCACTTAGGTTAAAAATATTTTCGACTGTATTTGATAACTGCAGTTATTTCAGTTAGAAAGAGAAAGAGAGAAAGAAATGAAAGTTGCAAAAATAATTAAATATCCATGTAGTGTATCTAATAGTCAAAGTGAAACATCTGAGAATTCTCATGCTTGATATTATTGTCAAATGCAATTACTAAACAGCTGGCCCTGATCCATACTAAATTGCATGCATAGGGGCACGCCCCTTGTGTTATATTTATATGCCTCATTCAGAAAAATTCACTTTGTGTAAAATTCTTTCTCTTTAGGTTATATTGAGCTTCCCTGTTTTTGCTTTGTCTTGTGTTTTGGATTTTGGTGGGAGATAGTCTAGAAGAGCACAATAGAAGGGTATTTAATTTCATGAGACTTTACTTTTTGTGACACTGTCTTCATTCTTTTCCCCCAGCTTCCCCATCTGTAAAAGCATTATCCTTTCTACTTAGTACGGAGAGCTCAAAAGGAATTTGTTTAGAAGAAATCTGAAATGCATTTTCAGCTTCTTGGAGATGAGTGTTTGATGCATTCAAATGACTGTTGGTATTTTTATGCCTAGTTAATAGCAACCTTTTGGTGATCAGTCCAATCACAGCTTGCAGTCGTGGCTTGTTGAGACGGGAGAAATTAAAGTGTTGCGAGGTAAATGATCCTAGGTGAGCGTGAACCGGCAGGAGGGGAAGCGCATCATTGCTATGCTGGCAACGCTTCTTTCCTATTAAGGCTGTTGTATTGCCTTTTGCTCAGTAATGAAACAGACAAAAAATCTAATATGACGTTCACTTCTCCCACAATTTTGAATTTTCTTTGCTGCATTGTACAATGTTCCTCGATCTGATGAATCCTCTGTGAGAACACCTTAAAGAATATGTTGGCATCGTTCTGAATTGGAAAACATTTATAATAGAAATAATCAAGCGCTACTATTGTAATAGATACATGATTATGCAATTGAATATTAACAGCAATCTGCCATAGATGGAAACTGAAACTCAGAGAGATTCATTGCTCAAGGCCACATACTTTGCATGAAAACAGGATCCAGCCCTAGCCTAAAATCTTTCTGTTAGATAACGGAGGGCCTTTCGTGGTAAAAAGCCTTGAGTTAAGGGCTATACGAGGTGTGTAGATTACGGCAAAGGAAAGCATACCATCCATTCCATGTGTGCCATAACAAGCTCCAAAACATGTAATGACAGGATGGGACAGCATAATAGCCTATAGATGTGAAGCATTCCCAAATTAATATGTAACCACAGTAAAATTGCCATTGGAATCCTAACTTTTAATGGTATTAACCTAAAAGAATTAATATGAGAATAACAGTTTGAGAGAAAAAATTTAATTATGGGAACTTTCCTTAGTAGGTATTTGAAAAGTCCTATAGAACAGGAGGAGGGAAGAGGAAGTCTAGTAGCAGCCACGTTCATATATGGGAATTTAGACAGTTAATAAAAATGGTGTTTCAAACCAGAAGCAAAAGGATAATCTATTTAATGTTTTGTGGAAAATACTAGCCACTCAGTTTACTTAGACATGTATGCCTTGTACGAAATCTCTTCTCAATGGAGCAAAGACTTACACATTTTAAAAAGTACTTGGGAGAAAATAGAACAGAATATTTGGGTTCCATCTTGAACATAAATGATAAGCATAGGGAAGAAAAGGAAGCTTTTTAGCACGATGCTGAGAGCAGGCAGAGGAAAGATAAAGATTGGCAGATTTTTTTTGGTTTAATACTTTTAAACTTTTTTTTCATAGTGTTCACTATTTGTGCAGTGTAGTCTCATTCTCATGGACCTTTTTTTTTAAAAAAAAACATTTATTCTGTTACCATACAATCTAATGCTTCTCTCTTTTGATCACATTCGGATCATGTATCAGTGCTGTTAATTATGTTCACACTGCTGTGCTACATCACCACCATCCAGTACCAAAACCTTTCCATCATTCCAAATGGAACCCTGCACATTTTAAGCCTTAGCTTCCCACTCCCTATCCCCACCCTGTCCCCTGGTAGCCTGTCTCCTAGATTCTGACTCTGTGAGCTCACTTATTCTAATTGTTTCAAATCAGTGAGATCATACAATATTTGTCCTTTTGTGTCTGGCTTATTTCACTCAACATGATGTCTTCAAGGTTCATCTATTTTGTCACGTGTCACAACTTCATTCCTTTTTATGGCTGAATAATATTCTGTTGTGTGTGTATATATATATCACATTTTTAAAATTCATTAACTGGTTGATGGACACTTGGGTTGCACCCATCTTTTGTCAGTTGTGAATAACGCCACTGTGAACATCAGTGTGCAAAAGTAAACATTTTTTATATAAAGAGTTGAAACTAAAAATTGGGGAAAGTATGGACTTCACACATGGAACTGAGTAAACATCCATTTTAGTAAAAGGACTCCAAGATTCAGAAGATGCCAGAGAGCTGGCAGGCTACAGAAGAAATACGTGTATGGATAGTAGCAGTGGAGAGGCAGTCAATATCAGCAATACGCTTCAAGAAACACAAGTGAAAAAATAATGATAAATCACTTTCCATGCAGCCTTCTTAAGGCTGTGGGGAAACATCTCTCTGAAAGGGCTTGCAGTTACACATGTGGGACCACTCCTTCTGGAGATAATTTGGCAAGGTATATTATACTTTAAACACTGCATACTTTTAACACAGAAATTTTGTTGTGAAAATTTGTCCTCTGGAAACATCTGCAAAATTGTTACAAAGACGTTAATTATAGCATTGTTTAGAATAGTAATTAAATGCCCTTTAGTAAGACAGGCTGGTCACAAGCCGGGGTACTTTTGGACAGCTGGATATTGTGAAACCATTCAAAAGAATGAGGTGTATCTACACATGCCATTTTGTCCTTAAATATTTTCAAAACAGCACGCATGATATAAACATATATTTGGAAAAAAGTGAATATGAACTGGAAATGGCCAGGAAGGATATTCACCAAACAATTATATAGTGTGTTTTATTAAACTCTTGAAGAACATCAGAAAGATGGAATTACAGGGTACTTTGATTTTATATGTTTATTTTTAGGCTTATAGCCAAGATGAATTGTTTTTTATGATCAGAAAAAAAACACGTATGAAATGAAGCTAGAAATACTGGGCAGCAGGCCTGGGTGGTCTCAGGTTTCTCAGCGTTGGGGCACAGTACTTGTGCCCCAAGGAAAGGCCGCCATCTTTAATCTCCTTTATCCTTCTCTGTTAGGAATATGTGGACTGAAAGAGACTATTCACTGTGTTACAGGGAAATCGGATCAATTCACACAAGGCTTATTTAGTTTCCGCTCTGACCCTAACTGGAACTGCAAAGAATGAAAGGTAAATAGAAGTAACAGGAGTTAACACCCATGGCTGGCTGGGGGCCAGGTACTCACGCCAGGTGCTAGGGCATGTGCACACACACATCCCAGCACACACCTTAGGTAACCCTCCCTCAACGCTGTGAAGTAGGTACTAGTATCACCATTGCCATTTTTGTAGGAGAAGGACCTGGAACCCTGAGAAAGCTGGAGCCCCGGGTCGCGGTTGGAAGCCTGTGCTCCTGCTGTCAGCTGCAGGCCTCTCACACCCTCCTCCGCCCTCCATGCACTTCCAAGAATGTGCAGCCTGTGTTGGGGAACCTGGGAGGATTCCGTGTCCATCACCCAAACTAGGAGGATTTGGGAGGGACAGAGGGCGTTCTTAGCAATTATGCTGGGACAAACCCAGACTGCCTGGGCCAATGGGGCCTGTTTGAGGTCACTCCACCAATAACTGGAATATGATAATGTTAGCCTCATATCATGTTAGGAAATGTCCTGTAATGGTCCAAAAGAGGAAGAGCAGAGCCCCAGTCTTGGGGAGAAGGCTTGGCTTTGTGGGGTTTCCGTGGGCATCAGTTCATCCTGGCAGGGATGGCAGCAGAGCAGAGGTGGGGTCTTGGGGTGTGGGGGTCGGGCACAGGTGCGTGGCCTCTCCTCTCCTCTGCCTCTTCTCCTGCCAGGAAGGCAGCCCGGGCCTCAGATCCCTGCACCATCCTCATTGCTTGTTTGGAAAGGACGTTGGTCCAGGAAGAACCAGCATTTATTCCCTACCGTGGAGCTCATTCCCCGACTTGACCAAGGTGAACAGATCGTCCCGATCCTTATCTGTCCAGTGAGCCCTGCACGGCCTTCTCCTGGACTTCCACTGTCTCTCCTGAGAGTCTGCCCACTGCTGCTCTGCCAGTTAGGCTGGGATGGGAGACACACAGTCACCTGGTGGGCCCTGGAAAGCTCCAGAATGTTGCCTGTGTGGGGGAATGAAGACATCAGAACTGACTGGTAGGAAGATTATTTAGCTGGAAAGTTGGTTACAACTTTACAAGAGTGTCCTCAAGGCAAAGAGGTCTCAGGCAGCCGGTGCAGGGGGCCAGGCAGGAGGTGGCAACGTCTGAATTGTTTTCCTTTTCGTTTTCTGAATATAAGGAATATAAGGAACAGATTTTAATTTAATCCCATTTTCCCCTTTCTGTTTTATAAAATCCTCTCAATCTTTTCCTAATAAAGTTCCATCTTTTATTTTTCCAAATTCATGGTCAAAACACACCAACTCTTTATTATTTAAAAACACCTGGCCAGTGAGGAAAGAAGCACCCCTCCTGCCCACTACCTGAGCCTTTCTCACAGCTTCACGACCTAGCTGGCATGGAAGCATGGTTAAGTAATGCATTAATCCACTCAGCAAATGCTTCTGGAACACCTACCGGCACCTTAGCAGAATCTTGATTTCCTGGAACAGTATCTGTCCAACCAAATGCTGCAAACAAGTCACTTCTGTTGATAGGGACACAGCTGCCTTGCTTTTTTAAAAAGGTAACCATGCCATCTGCTCGTCCCCTCTGACACCTCACACACATCCACACACAAGAATGTTGTGCACCAAGAGCTGATTGAGCCAAGTGCCTTTGTTTTTGAGATGGCAAGCAGGGCGACTGTCTGTGGGCATCTGTCCTCGTTAGTATGACCTGTGACAATAAAACAGCCCACTGGGCAGCTCACAGCATCCTGGGCAAAGCTGGCAAGAGGGCCCCTCTTCACCCTCGGCGTTGGCTGGGTCAGAAGGGAACGAAACCATCACGAGTCTGCAGTTACGAGCTGGGTGACCTGGGGCCAATTTTTAACCTCTCTAAGCTCAAATTTGATCTTCTATCTCTGATAATTACCTTTCAGTGTTAGTCTTAAAATGCAATTAAATAACAAATATGGCTGGGAAAGAATGTTATACATGCACAATCCACTTTAGATCCTTTCCCTTCTTCCTTCTTCATTTCATTGTCAAAGGTGAAAAAAATCCACCCTCTCTTACTATAGTATGTAATTCTTGTAGTAGGAAAGCTTTGTTTTAAGACAGAGTGCTAATCTTTCATGGGAAAATGATCTAACCTGACGGACGTGATGTCTCATGGAGCAGGGAGCTCAGACTGCTTACAATACTTATAACAGGGTTCCCACCCATAGGACCAGGGTTTGGGACCTGCACACGCCTTTTGTGGGGGACAGGATTGAATTTCCAATTTAATTTTCTGCAACCTTTTCTTCCCAGCCTTGTTCAACTCATTAAACACATTCATATTACTAGGTGCATGAAAACTAAGCAACAGACTGTCTTCCAGTTGGCCTTCAAAGTTGATCTTTGTTTTCAGTTTCTATCTTGATGAAAATATTTACAGTGTAGTCAAAGAAATCAAAGTTATCTACGTTTTAAGGCATTTAAATGATCGACTTTGTTATACTTGTGCTCCATATTCGATCATGTTTTGGGCTGAGTTTCCTCTTTCCCCTGGGCTGTCAAGGCACAGCTGCATTGGCAATGCCAGTCTTTTGAAGCATACAGCAGTCACACAGACATATATTACTTTTATAATTAAAGTTTCCACAAAAAATTCAAGAAGAAGGCAAGCTCCAGTGGCGTCAGTTGCATTAGTGGGAATGGAACAAAGGATTTCTCTTGCTGTCTGGGAGTGAGGCAACAAGGTAGAGGTGGAGGCATCGGCCCTGGAGGCTGAAGGGAGGAAACCAGGAAGTTTACACCCAAAAGGAAAAGGGCAGGTGCTTTGCTACTTGTCCTTCCTGGAAAATTGCTCCTTCCAGACCTGCCCTGGAAAGCGGTGGTGATTGTGTTTGTGTGTTTACGAGAGTCCCCACCCCCCCTGTGGCTTCTCTCCTGACTAAGATGTGTTGTTGGTTAGTTATCCATCATTCAGTCCATGCGCATTGATCGAGCACCTGCTACCTGAGAATCCTCACAAGAATCCCTGTTGTCCGTGCTGAAATGGGAACACATGCAAGGTGACTCTTTTCCCTTGGGACTCTGCGCTGCCCCGTGCTGCTCTTCGGTAGCCTGTCAGCACTATAGCACTACAGCACCCCACCTGTGAAAGCTCACCTGTCGGCTTTTCCACGGGGGAACTGGCCCTTCTCCCTGATGCCCATGGCTTCACTGGCAGAGGCGTCTTCCGCAGAGTGATGCTGACAATAGGTTTGCATCAGACTCTGGATGGAAGTTGCTTGATATAAACATTGAGCTAGCAATTTCAGAAAGAGTAGTCCTCAAGACAGCACTTTCTGACATGTCTTATTATTTCTTTCTCTGAAAGCTGTTGGTAAAAGAAATTACATTATAACTCATGTTAAAATGGAGCGTAAGGTATGCCTTATAATTTTATCATGTTATTGAATAGTATATTTCTTATCTGCCTTATACCACTGGGAAAATAACTTTATATAACTCCACCAAAGAAACTGGCTTATCTAAGTAGCTTCTGTTTCTTAAGGCTCTTCAACAAGATGCAAGCTTTGTTTTAATGAATAATAATTCTGGAAATCAGACTGTAAATTGTGGATGTGATATCTATCTATCCACTGATCTAGAGAGCATCTATCTATTATCTGTCAGAAGTTGATCTTTCCTTGTAACCACCTGAAATTTCAAGTTGACCTTTTCCCCTAGGAAATTAACATAACCTATAGACACATATCATGAATTTCCCATTTTAGCCACATTATGTTTGTTGAGGAGGCAAAGGCTATTTTGTGGTGTTTTAAAATCAGTACTAAAAAATGAATAACACAGTGAGCCCAGAGGTGGGTGAGAATAGTGGTTGACGGTACAGATGCAAGAGTGTCCTTTGTGAGCTAGAGCAGATGTACATCACTATTGCAGGGTGGTGGGAAAGTGGAGAAGCATGGGAAAAATACAGCTGGTGTGACCTAAGGACTGTGGTTAACAGCAATAATGTAATATTCTTGCATCTATGCCAAAGATGTGCTGTGTTGATAAGGGGGGTATGGAAAAGGTGTGCCAAATGTACACTGTGGACTATAGTTGGTGGTAATAGTCTGATAATATTATCTCATAATCTGTAACAAGTATTCCACCACGGTGTGGTGTGTTGGTGAAGAGGTGTTGTATGGGAATTCTATACATGTACATGATTGTTTTCTAAGTTCACAACCTCTGTAATAAAAATGTATTAAAAAAAAATGTGATGGGTTGGGGGGGAAAACACACCAAATGTAAGATATAGACTATAGTTGTAGTAATACTTTGACAATGCTTTTTCATAGTTTGTAACAAATATTTCACAACAATGCAAGGTGTTGGTGGCGGGGTGATGCATGGGACCCCTATATGATGTTATGCATGTTTATTTTGTAAGTTCACAACTTTCACTATACACTTATTGTTTATGTATGTTCATATATGAGTGACATACTTCAATTTAAAAAATTCACTACTGATAAAAAAAAAGTACTAAAAAAACCCAGTACTAAACGGCAGCTAAGTTCTGTGTCTTCCAACTGTTGAAACTCTCCTACTTATCTTTGTTACATTTTAGTGAACTTTGACATAACCTCTTTGCAATTAATATTATTGTGTGTAGTATTCTATGCAGAAATGAAATTGCAGAGTGTGAAAAATACAAACAAGGGGGAAAATGGCCTTCTCTGATGAGCTGACATCTTCTATTTCAGTTGAGCTTCGTGGGAGGGTACGAAGATAAGCCTTGTTTTGCCCACATGCCCTGTCCCTATCCATCTGTGGGCATGTGCATACCCCACTTATCACTTTGTCCCCAGAAGGAACTAACGGGGTTGAACCCTCCTGAGTAGGCACTAAAGTGAAGTCGAGCGAGTCAGCAAAGCTTCAGAAGGGTTTCATTCCACAAGGCTATTATTCTGGCAATAGTTGTGTACAGGGAAAAAGAATTCTCTCACTAGCGGGATGAAGTCTTTTGAAAACTTGAGTTGATGTGCTGGGTTTAGTAAATGGTGATTGTTTGCATGTGTCTGCTGGTTTGTTTTCTTAATGATGTTTATTTTATTTCTTTATTTTCCCAAAATGTTTTAAAGATTTTATTGTGGTAATTTATATACAAACATAAAATTTACCATTTTAAACATTTTAAAATGTACTATTCAGTGGCAATAACTACATTGACAAAGTTGTGCTAACATCACTGCCATCCATTACCAAGATTTTTTCATCATTCCCAACAGAATCTCTGTACCCAACAAACAGTAATTCCACATTCAACCCCATCACCACCCCAGCCCCTAGTAACCCGTCTCTATGAATTGCTTACTCCAGACAGTTCATATTAGTGAATTGAACTATGCTTGTCCTTTCACGTCTGCTTCTTTCACTCAGAATCATATTTTCACTGTTCACCCATGTTGTAGAAATGATGTTTATTTCTGTTTTGTTGCTATCAATCAGTGACTTCCTTCCTCATTTATTTAATAGGTCATATATGTTCCACGAATGATTTCGTTTTTAAAACAGAACAGGTGAAATCAATGAAATCATATAACCGATTTGTTCAAAAGACTAGAAGAGGCAGCGAGACCGAGATGGCACCACCCACACTGCCCTTGGCCTTTGCAGTCGAAGCTAAGACGATCTCGGCTTGCAGGCTGAAGGTTAAACTCTGAATTTCTTCCTGGTTGCTTGGTAACATCTGCCCCAGCTTCTGTTATAAGGGCTGTGCTCCTGCCAATCCATGTGCTGCTGGCAGTCCCGTAAGGAAGGGGCGCCTTGTCAACCCCGTTTCACAGATGGGGAGACGGCGCTGCACTTGGGTTGAGAAATCTGTGCCACACCACACAGGCAGCAAAAGGTGGATGCAGGATTTTGACCCAGATGTCTGGCTCTGACTTTTTGTTCCTATTTCCTCGATCACACTACTTCTCTTTAAGTAGGTCATTAATACATGTACAAAACCCAGAAAGTATTTCCAGAAAAGCCTAAAGGGCATGCGGTGCTGGTGAGTGTGCCAGATGAGGTGGGCTCAGCATCTTCCCTGCCATTTGCGGTCCTGTGCCCTCGGCAGGTCGCTCCTTCTCTCTCAGACGGGGTGACGACGTGGTCACCAACAGGCTGTGGCCGTGTGACTCCACAAACCGGGGAGCCGTGCCTCCCGGGCCTGGTAAACCCTGCCGATCGATGTCTTCCTCATCATTGAGCCGGTGGACATCGGGGTTTCAGGAGATGCGTCATTACCAGTAGAAGAACAGCCTGGACTGTCAGAATCTTTAGAATCCTCAGGAATTCAACAGATTTGAAAGCCAGGCTTTGTGTAAGTTCCTTTTGTGTACCTGGTGTTCCTTCGGTCAGCGTAGAGGGACACTCCTGCCCGCGGTGGCCATTCCATTTGCGTGCTCGATATGCATCTTGCAGTATCTGGTGAGCAGCTCCTGTGCTCCTTGCTCTTGGAAGTGGTGGTGCTGCAATGAGTGAGATAAAGCTTCTGCCCTGGTGGAGCCCACCTGCTGGACAGAGAGTAGGCAGACATGCAGGTGGCCATCCAGCATGTCAAACGTCAGGGAGTACTGTGGGAACCTGCAAAGCCAGGCAACAGGGATGGGGGGAGGGCAGAGTCAGGGTGAGATTCGAGACTGCACCTGGGGGAAGCAAGGGAATGTCATGTAGACACCCGAGGAAGGAGGCTTAGGCCACAGGGAACAGGGAGTGTAAAGCTTTCCCCATGAAGAGGGCAAGTTTGAAAAGATCCATTTTTGTCCCAAAGGGATGTGGGGAGATAATTTTGGTGGCTTCTTTCCCAGGAGCTGTGGGAAGAAGGCGGCAGCCCAGCAGCTTGGTGCTTTAGTCCAACGTGGCTCACGAAGTTGGCAGAGAGGTGGAGCTGACGGCGGGGGCACGATGAGCCCACCACAGCGCTCCCTGGGCTCCTGGGCTTGGGGGCGCCAGTGCTTGTTGCCTGCACCACACTTCCGGGGGCCGTGCTCAGTTGTCTCCAGGCCTGGAGCATGGCAGCCAGAACATCTGTGCAGCAGGGCCAGAGGATCCATCCTCCTCTGTTGCCCAGACCCCCTCCCACTGCTGTATGAGCAGAGCAGGAAAGCAGGTGAAATCTGAAAGACTAAATGTGATTCTAAGGATGTAGCTAATAGGTAAATCATTGCAAGGGATTGATCTTAGTCATTTATAACCAATGTAGGGTTTTTTTGTGAAACCCCAAAAGTGTCCTTCTTAAGGAAAACCACATCAGTTAAAAGAACTAGGGGGGGAAGCGGGTGTGGCTCAGTGGATAGAGCCACCGTTTACCATATGGGAGGCCCGGGTTCGCGTCCCGAGGCCTCCTTGTGAGGGCACGC
>JAQZBX010007668.1:21915-50023 GCA_029593785.1 Cabassous unicinctus | reverse complement strand
AAAAAAATCTTTTTAGAATAACAACCTCTCAAATATTCATGAATAAACTTAACCAAAGACATAAAGACATGCACTCTGAAAACATCAAAACATGGCTAAAGAAGTCCAAAAAAAAATAAACCTAAATAAAAAGAACATTCATTGTTCATGGATTTTAAGACTAAATATAATTAAGAAGTCATTTCTACCTAAAGGTATTTCCAGATTCAATGCAATCCCAATGAAATTTCAACAAATATTTTTACAGAAATGGAAAAAACAATCATCAAATTTATTCAGAAGTTAAAGTGGCCCCAAATTGTGAAAAAAAAAAAACTGTTAAAAAAGATGAACAAAATTGGAGAACTCTCATTTCCTGATTTTAAAACATATTACTTAGCAACAGTGGTAAAAATAGCATGGTACTGGCATCAAGATAGACATAGTGACCACTGGAACCAAACTAAGATATCAGAAATTGATCCTCACCCCAATGGTCAAGTGATTTTTGGCAAGGCTGTCAAGCCCACACAGATTGGCCAAACAATCTATTCAACAAATGGCGCTGGGAGAACTGGATATTCATATCCAAAAGAAAGAAAATGGATCCCTATCTCACACATCAAACAAAAATTAACTCAAAATAGATACAGCACCTAAATATTAAAGCTACAATCAGAAAACTCCTAGAAGAAAATGGAGGGAAATATATCCAAGATACTGTGGTAGTGGTAGTTTCTTAAACCTTACACCCAATGAATGAACAATGAAAAACAAAATAGATACATGGAACCTCCTCAGAATTATACACTTTGGTTCTTCTAAAGACTTTCACAAGAAAGTAAAAGTCAACCTACTCAATAGGAGAAAATATTTAGAAACCACGTAACAAACAAGGGTTTGTTATACAAGTTATATAAAGGGATCACACAACTTAACATTAAAATGACAAGCAACCTTATTTTAAAAATGGGCAAAAAACTTGAATAGACATTTCTCAAAAGAGGAAATACAAATAGCTAAAAACCACATGAAAAAATGTTCAAAATCCGTAGTTATTAAGGAAATTTGATAAAAACTACAATGAGGTACCATTTCACACCTTAAAGAATGGCTTATCAAAAACACAGAAAAATACAAGTGCTGGAGAGGATGTGGAGAAATAATACAACCATCTCACTATTGGGGGAAATGTAGAATGGTGCAACCTATGTGGAAGACAGTTTTGGCATTACCTCAAGAAGCTTAAAATTGAACTTGCTTCTGATCTAGCAATCCCTTTCCTAGGAAAAATATTCAAAAGAACTGAAAGCAAATATTCAAACAGACTTTGTTCACTGATATACAAAGGTCATTATTTACAATTGTTAAAACATGGAACTAGCCTAAGTGTCCTTCAAATGGCAAATGGCTAAACAAAATATGGTATATATTTTCAGTGGAAAACTATACACTTGAAGGATAAAATGAAATGGGAATACACGTGACAACATGGATGAACATTGAAGATATTATGTTGAGTCAGATAAACCATACACAAAAGGACAAATATTGTTTCTGGTCTCACTAATATGAACTAAATATGATGAGCAAACTCATAGAGGTAAAGTCTAGATTATAGGTTATTATGAAATAGAATGTGGACTGAGAGTGGGGCTGATGTATGTTCAATGTAGGCAGACTTTTTAATAAGGTTTATTGTAAAAGTGTTAAAATGAATAGAGTTGTTGATAATACAATATAGTGAGAATAACTAAAACTGCTGATTTCCAAATGAGATTGTGGGTGAAAGGAGTAGTTTGTGGATGTAAATATTAATTGAAATGAAACAAGAATAATCTAAGATATGTATAACAATGATTTTGATGGATGATGAAGATTGTGGTCAATAGTATAAATATAAGAATGTTCTATTGCAAAGTATTAAGAATATGGTGATACATGGGAAAAGTAAAACTAATGTAACATATGGATGATTGTTAACAGTAAAGTAATATTTTTCTAACTATGGCAAATAGGATATTATATCCATTCTAAGACCACTATAGAGTGGTATTGAGGGGGATAAAAATTGTTTTCATTTTAGAGTAATGAAAACATTCTAAACTTGGGTGATTATAGCATAGCTCTGTGATGAAAATGAGAGCCCTTGAGTTCCACTTTGAGTGGATTGTACAAAGCATGCTACTGATAAATTCAGGGAATCCAGTGGTAGAAGATGGACTGTGGTTAACAGGATAAATATAAGAATGTTCATTCATTAACTATAACAAAAGTTTAATACAAATACAGAGTATTAATAATCACATGGGTTGGAGTAAAATATGCCAAATATAATATATGAGCTATAGGTAGAAGTAATATTTTGAAGATGCTATTTCATAGTTTGAAACAATCATTTCAGAACAATGCATTATGTTGGTGATGGGGTGTTCTATATGAAGCCCATATGATGATATGTATGTTTGTTTTGTAAGTTCACAACATTTACTATATACTTATTTTTATGTATATTCATGCAGCAATGATATACTTCAATAAAATTTTATTGAAAAAAAATAGAAAAAGAAAAAAATACGTGTTAAAAATAATGAAAAAAAAGAGAAACAAGAAATATATAAGAAATGAAGAAAAAAGAGGAAAAGGAAGTAAGAAAGAAAAAAGGAAGAGGAGAACAGAGAGAAAAAGAATGAAGAAAAAAGCAGACCTTCATCTCAGGTCACAGGCTATCAGCTAGGCTCCTCCTCATTTGCTCATCCTGTCTACCAATAAATCATACAGCCTCCCACCTATCCATAGGTACCCAGAAGAGGAGGGAGGGAAGAAGGAAGATTAAAAAGGAGGGAGGGAGGGAGGAAACAAAACAACTGGGCCTTTCATTCATGCCTATGGTGATAGGCTCATCTCCTCCTTGTCAGCCACCCAGTTCTACCAATCAATCACCCTGTGGCCTTCCTCTTCAGAGATATAGAAGTGAGGAAAGGTAGAAGAGAAAAGAAAAGAAAAGAAAAGAAAAAAATCTACACTCGTGTCTCCTTTCAGTCCACAGGTGACCGACTATGCTCCAGGTATGTATTCCAACCTATAAATCACCCCACGCCCCACCTCTCTACACAGGTACGCAGCTGAGGTAACATTTAAAAAATATATTAATAAACAAAGAAATAAATAATTTAGCCTCCCTCTCTAAGGTCTGACTAGGTCCACACTCACCACCTGGATCTCCACACTGCTGGCTACTCCTGTCTGGGTATCCATACAGTGTCCTGATTGCCCAGGGCTCACCTCTCCCCTGGTGATTGGTTGTGTACTCACATTCTGGCCTGATTTCCCAGCTGCCTGCTTCTACTCTGGAGTCCAGCTGGGCTTCCACTCTCCAGTTGTATTCTCCAATTGACACATGGCCCCACAGCTTTCTCTATGCCCTGCAATCCAACTTATGTTCCTGCAGCTTCTGGAGGAAGAGTGCAGCCATCCATTCCCTATTCCACCAACTTGGATCTCTCCTTTTCCAAATAGGAAATACAGATTGTTTAAAGGCACATGAAAAGACGCCCAACATCACTAGCCATTAGGGATATGCAAATCATAACTATAATGAGATATCATTTCACACCTACTAGACTGGCTGCTATTTAAAAAAACAGAAAACTATAAGTGCTAGAGAGAATGTGGAGAAATAGTAACACTCTTTCACTGCTGGTGGGAATGTAGAATGGTGGATCCACTATGGAGGCCAGTTAGGTGATTATACAGGAAGCTATATATAGAACAGCCATGTGATCTGGCATTCCCATTATTAGTTAAATATTCAGAAAAGCTGAAAGTAAAGCACAGATACATGCACAACAATGTGCATAGTGGCATTATTCACAATTAACAAAGTTGGAGGAATCCCAAATTCCAACAGATGAATGGACAAACAAAATGTGGATTATTCATACAATGGAGGATTATTCAACTGTAAGGAGGAATGAAGTTTTGACATGTGTAATAACATGCATGACCTCAAGGAGTGAAATAAGCAAGACACAAAAGGACAAATATTACATATTCTCACTGATATGAACAAATGCTAATGAGCGGATCCATGGAGGTAGTATCTGGAAGATAGTTTACTAGGAGATAGAAGGCAAATAATGATTGGTAAGATGATGTTTAATCTGTGGACAATTTATTTGGTTGGTAGTTATGCTTTGGAAATGGATGGAGGTCATGGTGGCCCAGTGATATAAGTGTAATTAAGAGCACTGAAGTGTGAGGGTCAACATAGTTGAAAGTAGAAGTTTTGTTTCATACATGAGGCTAGAAGGAAAGCTAGAGGATAAAATGGGTGGCTGTATAAATAAGTGAATTCTGGGGTGGCTGAATATTGTAGTAAAGTATACAAATATAATAATATTCTTTCAGGATCTATAACAAAATATGAAACTGGTAGAAAATATTGATAGTGGGGTGAATATGGGGAATAATGCACCTAAAACATACTTCTATGGGACATGAATGTGTTGGAGTTTCATAGATATGTTTTCTCATTTGATAGTGTCCCACACAGTAACTAGCAAAATATTAAACTTCCTTCATGGGGAAGCCCTGCTATTTTCTCAAATAAAATGACAAAATCTCTGAAATTACTAGCTAGGCCATGCCTAGGGAAAGTAAATAGGCCTATATGCCAAGTCCTTGATCTTAATGCTTGTACCGATGAAACTTTTTCCTATGAAAATGAAACAGCCTAATTATAAGTAATGCCTAAGAATTACCTGTTGGAAATCTGCTTATTAGTTGAATGTGGCCTCTCTCTAAGTCAAACTCTTCCAATAAACATACTACCTTCCTCTGATGTGGGACATGATCCCCAGGGATGATTCTCCCTGACACTAAGGGATTATTACTAAGCACTAAACAGCCATGCTTTTGGAAAAAGACCTTGAACAAAAGGGGTATACATTAAATAAAAAAATAATTTTTCTGTCTAAGAGATTTCAAAGTGAGTCATTTGATCATTTCAGAAGTTACACATATGCAAATCTGAGACAGATTTCACTTACTATCAGAGTAAAAGCCTCAAACAAAAGCACTCTTGAAGGATATAGGGGTGTCTGGACACAAGAGGCAAGACACACAGCCTGATGAAATCAACACCACTATGTTAGACCCTATTTGGAAATATAACATAGCTATTATAATTTATAATTCCCCTAATCATGATTTTTCTATTCCTTTTATTTGAACTGATAATTTTCAATGTACCTGTTAAGTATATTTCTCAGAGATTTAAATCTTCATATTGTTCATATGCTGGTTGGGCCCTGAATCCCAGCAGAGTAGTGGTCAACTCCTAATTTCTCATTCTTTGAACTTTCCATGTATAAAAATAAATTATGATGATAGAAAAGTCCCATCCCAAAAACCAAGGAGAACCTACAACTGTAAACAAAATAATTCCTTCCATCTGCCCCATAATATCAGAGCAGACATCATCCCAATTACGTCAAGATTGAGGAATGAACAATCATGAGGGGGATGTGTAACCATGGCCCAAAGAAGATTTATTATTATCATAATTAATATCTTTTTAATGAATGAACTTGTAGCATTGATATAAAGATCATGGTTGCCAGTAGTACAGAAGGGAGAAGGAGGGATGAATGTGTGGAACACAGGTCATATTTGGGGCACTCACAATCTTCTGTATGATATTGCCCTGATAGACATGTCAATTATGAATTTGTTAAGACATATGGAATTGCATAACACAGAGTGTAAACCATAATATAAACTACGGACTTTGGTTAGTAGCAATGCTTCAATTCAATATTACTTCATCAATTTTAACAAATGTACCAGAGTAATCTAAGAAATTGATAATAATGAAGCTATGTGTTTGGATGTATGAGGTTATATCGGAATTCCTTATACTTTTGTTGATATTTTTCTGTAAATATGAATCTAAAATTAATAAGGTTTAATATCACAAAAAAATGTAGTGGAGGTAGAGTCCATAATGACTAGATATTCTGGATTCTCAAATAAGATAGAATGAAATGAAATGGTGCATTTTAAATTGAAAATAATCATGAAGGGGAAGATTAAAAATATCATTTAATAGAGTTAGGGAAAATATCATTACTAAAGTGTTGAATAAAAAAAGAAATTGGCTTTAGTAGGTTTGACTAGAGAATAGATAATATGGGAGAGTTCCTGCTATTTAATCCACTTTTTACATTATATCTAAATTTTTCGTGTATTTCTTTGATTTTAAAAAAATGATGAAAAAGTAAAATGATCCAAAGAATGTTAAACATAAGAAGAGCAACAACATTGGTAAATAAAAAAAAATTTCAATATTTGTCAAATATTCTAACATTTATTAAAATGTACTTTCAAAAAACATACGGCTCCTCAGTAAACCATGTAGGCAAGTGATTTTAACATTTCTGGAAAAAAAAACAAATTTGATTATATTGAAGCCATTTTGTGATTTTATAGTTTTATAAAGTATAAAATGTGCATGTATAATTTGTATATATGTGTAAATGGACAAAAAACTCTAGAGAAAATTATGTAAGAAAAGAAAGGTGTTTGTCAGGAAGTATATAAAAAATATTCCAGGACATTTTCTCCCAGACAATAGTCAATGAGGTAAATGATTCAAACACATTTTTGTTCATCCAGTATAAATATGGCTTCAAAATTTATTGAAGATATTCCAGGACAAGAAAATTACAAATCAATAATATTTTGAGCACTTTTGTGCATAGAATTCTGCATACATAAAGTACATATCTCTAGAGTTTTTGTATTTCTGTAAATGGAATTACTGTGCATGCACAATTCAACTGGATAGAAATTACCAAACTCCTCTTTGAATTTGTGTTGCAAATTCATATTCACAGAAGATACCAATTTATATTCACCCCAGGAGAGTGTGAATATTTGCATTTTGTACATAATTTTTAACATCTCATAGAATACTAAATAATTATGAAAAAATATAACATTTTTTCTCATCCCACTTATTTGTTCCTGTATTTCTTCATTCATATCAGTATCATATCAGTATGAATTTATGTACATTTAATTAACTCTGTGTTATAATCCAAAATATCATTTTTATGTTATTTATTATGTTGCTCACATTTTTCTCACATTAGCCATAGTGAACTCTTGTGCCTCTTGGAAATGTCCCCATGCCCCATGCCCCATATTTTCTTTACCTTTTTTTCATTTTTTCAAAATATTTATATTGTGTCACCATATGACTCCAGGTTTATCTTGCATTTCCCCAACCACAGTTCTGGAATCAACCTGTTATGCAAGGAAACCTAGTTTCTTGTGTTAAAAAGGTTAGGTAGAAACCAATATCAGAACATCTGTTAGAATTTTGAATAAAATGAATTGTACTTAATTGATTGAATTGTGGATATTTGTTAATTTTTCAAAAATGATTTTTTCCCAAATATGAACCTGTTTGAAATTTATAACTAAAGCATGAACAATGAAAGAAAAAATAGAGAAATGGGACCTCTTCAAAATGAAAAACTACTGAACCTCAAAGCAGTTTTTCAAGAAAGTGAAAAGGCAGCTTACTTCATGGGAGAAAATATTTAGAAACCATATATATGATAGGGGCCTAATATTCAGTGTATATAAAGAAATCCTATACCTTGAAAATAAAAAGACAAACAACCCATTTGAAAAATTGGCAAGTGATTTGAATAAACACTTCTCCAAAGATGAAATACAAATAGCTAAAATACTCATGAAAAGATGTTGAACATCATTAGCCATTAGGGAAATGCAAAGCAAAACTACAATGAGATATCATCTTACATCCATTAGACTGGTGACTAATAAAACAAACAAACAGAGGACTACAAGTGTTGGAGAGGATGTGGAGGAATGGAAACCCTTATCCACTGCTATTGGGAATGTAGAATGGTCCAGCCATGTGGAGGAGAGTTTGGCGGTTCTCAGGAAGCTAACTAAAGAACTGCCTTATGATCCTTTTATATCTCTATAATTCATATGTATACCCACTATTAAAATTGTAATTTTATTTACAGAGCTGTAAAAGAATTTTTATAGTTTTGGTGAGGTAAGGTTTTTTTTTAATCCAATGTCAATTTTTGTATTTTAACAATATTTACATTTTTATTTAATTGTTTCTAATAAGAATATCTTAAGGAATAAAATTCTGTCCTTTTAGGTAGATATTTGAAATCTTTTCTATGAATAATAGAATTGTTTATAAACTATATTTGTCATCAGGAGAGAAAAATAAAATTTTATTTATGGAAATTTCATTTCAATTATTTGTGGTTGTCAACTCCAATATTTCTATGGGTTTCCTTTTCACATTTCCTGCCTTCTGATATTCTCAAATTATCCATCTATTGTTTTCCTGACATGCTTTAGTTCTTTTTTAAAAAATCTTCTTTAGCCTATTGAGGGCCATATTTTAAAAGTCTATCTGGTACATTTAAAGTCTGTTCTTCTTTATTGATTGCTTTTGGATTTTTATTTTTTTCCTGTGGATAGGCCATCATTTCTTATTTCTTTCTGTTTTACAATCTTTAGTTACACAGAGTACATTTTAATATTTTAAAGTAATAATTCTGGTATATAGTCCCCCAGCTATCTGGTTCTTAAATTTTTATCCAGGTAGTGGTGAGACAGTGATTACATTGTATAACAAGAGCTAACATAAAACAAACACAACAAACAGATTTTGCCATTTGGCTCTGTGTTGGCTAGTATTCTCCTTCAATGTTTAGCCCTCCTATCATAATATTCTGCCTGAGAAGAATGTGTAGTTGCAGTGTCCACTCCATCTTTTATGAACCTGCAATGAACCTTCATCCTCTCCTGGGCTTGTGCTTGCTCATGGTCTAAAGAATTATCCCATTAACAGGAATTCAAATGTCCCTTTCCCTCCCTATTAAATAGACTATCACCTCCTTCTGTATGCTTTATAGCATATGAAGCATATACTATTTTGCTCCTGTCACTGTAACTTAATTGTTTCTTACACTGGTTTAGCTGTCAGCAATCTACTTCTGCCTGCAGAGGCAGTTCTGAGAGGACAAGCCTAAGAGGATTTTCCTTATTCAGGCTGCCACCTGATAGATTAGCAGGGAAGGAGTGACAATCTTGTATACACACAAAGGTTACTCTGTGTGAAGGCTTGAACATGTATATACAACAGAAAACTATGTTCTTAAAAATATACCATTCTTGTGGATATAAATCCATTGTATGTAGGGTCTTTTGATGAAAATGCTTCAGTTAGGGTGTGACTCACCTCAATATGGATGAGTCTTATTCCTTTTACTGGAGTCTTTTTTATAATGCATGGGGAGAGAGAGAGAGAGAGAGAAGCCATAGGAGCAAGAATCTAAAACTAACAGAACCCAGAAGAAAAGAGAGAGTCAAGCAAATGCAGCCATTTGCCTAAGCATGTGGCAGAGGAGCCAAGGATTACCATTAATTGGTCTTCATGAAGAAAGCATCACCTAGATGATGTCTTCATTTGGAAATTCTCACAACCTCAAACTGTAAGGTAATAAATTCATAATATCTGCTATAATCTCCCTAAGAAATTGATACAACTTGCAACCTCTGGTACAGGGCCAGGGGAGCACAAACTGGATCCATATTGCAGTGAGGTGAGTAGGGATGAAGGGTAATCAAAGATACCATGAGATTTTCCTACCGTTTTTAATGTTGTATTTTCTTTATTCATTACTCTTACAGTTGCTGCAACCCATTCAGTATTTTTTAGAGATTTGAGGAAGATGTATATGATGGCTTATGCTATTTGTTCAAAGTGTCTGTAGGGAAAAATCACTCCAGAGCTTCCTACCCTGCTGTCTTGGTCAGTCCTACCTAATGGATTAATGTCCTCATGTAGTCATTCCAGGAAATAGGAAGAGAAAAGATTCCTCTATACTCAAGAGGAATTTAGAATCTGGTCCTCGGAAATGATTAGACAAGGGGTCATGTGTAGGTAGGTAAAATCCAGTTTACCTAAGTATGCTGAGCAATGTACCCTCAGAAACAACACACCTAAACTGGGCATTGGAAAGCTAAAAAAAATCACTCATTTTTAGGCTTATTAACACACACACACAAAAGAAATATTCATTGACTTAAATGAGCCTTTAGATGAAAGGTTCTTGGGCCCTGGTGCTGATTCCTAGTATACTCAGTGTCCAGACAGGAAAAAAGAAAGAAGTCCCATTATTAAAGAAAGAGGTCCTATTTGATGGTTGTTGACAGGAGGCAATCAGATAAAGATACTTTGCTCCTTTTCCCCTCTATAGCAGTTGGAACAGCAGCTCTATGCTCATGGCTTCCTTCCACTTACATAAAATGTCATTTATTTATTTGGTGCCAGAGTTGTCTGAAACCACTCCTTTCCTTTTGCCACATGCATGCATATCTTATTCATTTCTTGGGTTTCTGGTGTCACAATTACTGCCAGGAAGTGTTCAGTGGCTCTGCTATTTCTGAACATCTACACCTCTGTAGTAGCCAGACTTGCTGCTGCAAGTGACTCTCTTTCCACCTCAGTGCACATCTTTTCTCCTGCACCTGTAACATTTCCTCCCTGTTCATGCTCTGGAAACTTGGCATATTTGCTGCTCTTGCTGCAGTTTCTTTTAGTGCCTTGGCCTTGGTTAGATATGAACAATATGCTATTGAAGTGGTCATTGGAGATGTTTGTTGATATGCACAAAATGATCCCTTCCAACAAATGATTTGACTACCTCTATTCCTTTACTGAGTCCAGAGATATTTACTGGATGAGTAAATTTTTGAGGAAGTGCTAATTGCTGCAAGTATGACTAGGTAAAGACAAAATCACTGTTCTAATAAATCACATTTTTGTGGAGAAGATAAAAATTATATAATGTAATTAATAGTATTATGTTATTTTAGACACTGGCAACTGCCAAGGAGAATAAAATAACAGGAATAAAGGATGAAATTCAAATATCAATTAAGAAAGGGCTCCTTGAGAAGGTGATATAGGAATCAAGATCTGGTGCAAGTAAAGAAATGAGCTAGTGAGGATTTGTGGGAAACCTCTAGATGTAAGCAACTAGCATTTTAAAGTCCTCAGGCAAAAGTTCTTGAAAAACAGTGTTGTGGATTGAGTTGTGTCACCTACAAAGATTTATTGAAGTTCTAACCTAGTGTCCTTTGAATGTGATCTTATTAAAAATAGAATCTTTGAAGATGTAATTTAAGACAAAGCCAAACTCATTCAGGATGGAAGCTCACTCAATATGACTGTTGTCTTTAAAAAAAAAAAAAGGAATATTTAGAGACACAATGAGATACAAGGGAGAAGGCAATGTGGAAAGAGGCAGAGATTGGAGTTATGTTGTCACAAGCCGTAGTAAAGCAAGTTGCCAGTGATCACCAGAATCTAGGAAAAGGCAAGGAAGGATACTTTCCTAAATCTTTCAGGAGAGCATGGTTTTGCTGGCAGGCTGATTTCAGACATCCAGTCTCCAGAATAGTGGAACAATAAATTTCTTCTCTTTAAAACCACCCAAATTGTTTTAATTTGTTAAGGCAAAGCTAGGAAAAAAACCATAAGACAATCAGAAACAATACAGCAGTATTGGCTATATGGAGTGTTTAAAAGCGCAAATCCAGGAGGCCAGATCAGGGAATTCTTATAATTCATGATTAAAAAAGTCTTTTTTGTCTGAATGTGATTGAAAGTCCCAGGTTTTAGAGAGTGTGGAGTATATTCCCCATGGATTGAGAAGAGTATGGCTGTCACCCAACTATCCTAAAATGGTTAAACCTGTGACCTGGAGATTGGAGAGAGTTTGTCCATCAACCCAGTGTTCTTGGAGGGTGAGGCCTGGAATTCAGCCACTACTCAGTTTCTCTATGAGGGTAGAGTCATAAACATGACCACTGGGTAAACCTTTGGAAAAGGTGTGGCTACTGCTCAGCTGGACCCCAAAGATGACAAGAAAACATAATTTTATAGATGGCTCTCACACTTTGAAAATGGAGTATGCCTTGCATGTTCTTTAAACTGTTTGCTTACCTTGACTCCTTCTAATTTCCCTATGGCAATGGGAGTTTTTATCTTATGACTCTACTTCCTTTTTAAATTGGAAATAGATTATTCTTTTCTCACTTTCACAGATCCATAGCTGGAGAAGAATTTTGCCGCATGACAGACCACACCTAAAACTTATCTTGATGAGACGTGGTACTTAATACTGTTCCTGAAATGATTTAAAGCTTTTGAAATATTCTAAGAGAATGCGTATGTTTTTCATATGGAAAGAACATATATTTTGGGATTCCAGGGGGTAGAATGCTGTAATTTTATTCTTTTGTGCATCCCAGAAAATTATGTTCTTAAATTAAGACATTTCTTTGCCTGTGAACCTAATATAGGAGGGGACATTTGATTACGTGCCTTAAGGGCCATTTAATTAGATTATTTTAGTGAGGAATATGCCAGGGTGGGACTTAATCCTTTTATAGTAGTTCCTTATAAATTGGATGAGTTTACAGAGAGAAAAGGCTGCAGATGCAAAGAAATACACCCAGAAGCTGATAGAAGACATCCCAGAAGTCAGAATCTTAAATTGACAGAACGCACAAGAGGGAAAACGCCACAGGACATGAGAGAGTAATCTATGGAAGCTGAGAAAGAAAGTCACAGAAAGGGAAGCTAGAATCTGAGAGCAGTGGAGCCAGAGAAGAAGGCAGAGATGTACAGATTGTGATAGAGGAGTCAAGGAGTGCCCATTGACAGTTTTCATGAAGAGACCTATGCTGTTGTCTTAATTTGACCATTTTTCTCAGGCTTGGAACAGTTAACTTGTGGGCTAATAAATCCTGATTGTAAAAATCACCCCATTTCTGGTATACTGCCTTGGCAGCCTTTAGAAAATTAAAACAGTAGGTTACCATGGGATGGGGTAGGAATGGAGAATAGAGAGTTAAGGCTTAAAATGTAGAGTTGCTTTTTGGAAATATGGATATATTTTGGTAATAAATGATGGTGATGGCAGCACAATATGTTGTGAACATAATTGACAACACTGATATATATGTCTAAATTTGATTAGAAGAGAAAATGTTCAGTTGTAAATATGATAGTGGAATAAAAATTTTAAAAATCAATTGACCTTGAATACACAAACAGTGAACACAAACTTAAACCACGGGCTATATTTAATAGCACAGTTACACAACTGTGATTTCATCAGTTTTAATCAGTGTACCATACTAATGCAAGGCAATAATAATAGGGTGGTATATTGGAATCATTTATTTTATGCATGCTTTATCTGAAAACCCACAACTGCTCTAATAAAAAGAAAAAGATAAAAGAAAAAGAATATTTTACTCCATTTCCACACATTTTTTTTGGCATTTTATATTCTCCTGTTATCAATTTCTAGTCTCATTTTTTTGTGGTCAGAGAAGATACACTTTATGTCTTCAGTATTTTTTAATTTATTGAAAATTGTTTTGTTACCTATACTGTATGCTCTGTCCTGATAATGATCCACATACACTAGAGAATGTGTACTCTGTTGCTCTTGAGTGAAGTCTTGTATATGTCTGTCAGATCTAGTTGTTTTAGTGTATCATGAGTATAATTTAAGTCTTCTTTTCCTTATTGATCTTCTGTCTATATTTTCTAAGCATTTTTATAGCTGTGTATTAAAGTATCTGTATTAGTCAGCCAATGGGGTGTAATGCAAAATACCAAAAATTATTTGGCTTTCAAAAAGGGTATTTATTTGGGGTAGAAGCCTGCAGTTACCAGGCCATAAAGCATAAGTTACTTCCTTCACCAAAGTCTGTTGCCATGTGTTGGAGCAAAACATCTGCTGACATTTGCTAGGGTTCAGGCTTCTTGGGTTTCTCTCTCCCCAGGGCTCCATTTCTCTCTGGGTTCAGCTCCTCTGTTTCCTCCATAAGGTCAGCTGTAGACTATGAGGTTTTCTAGACTTTGCCTCTCTCCACAAGACCAGATGTGAACTGTCAAGAGAACATCTCATCTCCTTTCCCGGGTCCTTCTCTCCTTCCTCATGACTGAGCTCCTCTGTGTGCTTACTTTCCCAGGCTCCAGCATTAAAACTCAGCATCAGAACTCCAACATCAAAAAACTCCAACTCTGTCTTTGCCATGTCTTTCATCTTTGATTCCCCACCCACCAAGGGGCAGGGCTCAATGCCCTACTGACATGGCCCAATCAAAGCCCTAGTCATAATTGAATAATGCCCAGAGGAACAGACCAGTTTATAAACATAAACCAATATCTATTTTTGGAATTCATAACTATATCAAACTGCTACATTCCACCCTCTGAATTCCAAAAATAGATTACAATATTCAAAAACCCTTAAATAAGTAACAATGCAAGTACAAAATCATAACATGATCAGTTTAAAGAAATACAGTTTGACTTGGGGCAAAGTCCAACTGGCTGGAGACCTCTGAAACTTACAAAACTATTTATCTGCTTCCAATTCACAAATAGAAGGACAAGGGATAAACATTTTCATTACCATAAGGAGAAATTGGGAGGGAAACATGAGTCATGGGTCCTCTACATTTAGTAAACCTGCAGGGTATCTTCCATTCAATTTCAATATTTGAGAGTCATTCATAAGATGATGGTTTCTTCTTCCTGGGGCCACATGGGGACCAACGCCTTTTGCTGGCTTGCCCAATGGCCATTTTCTTGGTTCCACCCTCATCAAGCATCTGGATGTCAACCAAGCTCTGGACCTCACCCTCCAAGAGTGTTGGGGTAATTGCCACACCTTACCCAATCTTTGGGTTAGAGTCTAAGCCCCCACAGTACGGTGAGGTAAGGACAACATTCCCCCTAAACTTTGGCATACAGGGTCAACCCTCTCAGAGCAATGAGTTGACCACCTGACCTTCCGTAACCTTTGGCATACAGGCTCAACCCTCTCAGAGCAATGAGTTGACCACCTGGACTTCCCTAATCCATGAGGGCAGGCACACCCCGCTCAGACCTATGGGGTGGTGACCTTAACCACCCTAATCCGTGAGGAATGTACTCCACCCTCTCTGTACCCTGGGGTGGCAAAACTGTCCCAGAACATAGGGTAGGAATATCCACGCTCTTCATCTGCCAGGGCAAACTTACCCTCTCTGTATACATGAGTCGGGTTCCTCTCTTTTGACCCAAGGTGAGGTCTTAATTCCAGATCTCAGCTTCCATGGTTTTCCTCATAAAGCTGTTTCACCTTTCCATGTCCCTTTTATTCCAAGCTTACAGTGGTTTTGTTCATACAGCACTCTCAAAAACCTTGTTGGTTTAGCATGCAGGAAGCAGGGGTCCAAGCCATCAGACAGTAAGACTTTCCACAAGTGGTTCCTAGATAGTTGCATTTTCAATCCTGAATTACAAGTTTCAAGTATAGGCAATTCCACAAATGGGGCACTATCCTTTGGGAGCTTGATTTCCAAGGGCTTGGAATTTCCAGAATCAGTTTCTGTTTTCTTTGTGCCCAATAGTTCAATCGTCAGTGTAGTTCTGTCACCTCTTATTTTGCTATAAGCTGCAAGGAGAAGGCAAGCCACTTTCTCTGGGTTTTCCTTGGAAAATTCTTCAGCTAAATGCCCAGGCTTGCCATTTTCAAGTTCTGTCTTCCATTGAACACCAATAGTTAATTTTGCTAAGTTCTCTGCAACTTTAAAACATGGATCACCTTTCCTCCAGTTTCCAATAATAGTTTCATCATTTATTTCTAAGTCATCATAAAAAGTCTCTTCAGCATCCACATTACTAACAACAGTCTCCTAAAAGTGATTTAGGACTTTTCCATCAAGCATTTAACAATTCCTCCAAAAAATACCCCTTACCCATTTATAAAACTGTTCCAACATCTTGGTAATTGCAAAAGCACTTCCCTACTCCTCAGTACCAAATTCTGTATTAGTCAGCCAAAGGGTGCTAATGCAAAACACCAGAAATTGATTGGCTTTCATAAAGGGTATTTGGAGTAGAAGCGCACAGTTACCAGGCCATAAAGTATAAGTTACTTCCGTCACCATAGTCTGTTGCCATGTGTTGGAGCAGACAGCTGCTGACATTTGCCAGGGTTTAGGCTTCTTAGGTTCCTCTCTTTGCGGGGCTCCATTTCTCTTGGAGCTCAGCTCCTCTGTTTCCTCCATAAGACCAGCTGTGAACTGTCAGGTGAACAGCTCATCTCTTTCCCCGGGGCCTTCTCTTTTTTCTCACGACCAAGCTCCTCTGTGTGCTTACTTCCCCAGGCTCCAGCATTAAAACTCAGCATTAGAATTCCAATATCTGAAAAACTCCAACTCTGTTCTTTGCCATGTCTTTTATGTTTGATTCCCCACACATCAAGGGGTGGAGCTCAATGCCTTACTGATGTGTCCCAATCAAAGCCCTAATTATATTTTAATCATGCCCAGATGAACAGACCAGTTTACAAGCATAATCCAATATCTATTTTTGGAATTCAGAACTATATCAAACTGCTACATTATCTTATTATTAATATAGAAATGTTTGTTTCTCTTTTCATATCCTTCAATTTGTAAATTTTATTTATAAAGAAGTTTTTGATTACAGAGAAGTTTTATTAAAAATATAAGGGGTTCCACATACCCCACCTCCCTCCTTTCACATTTTCCCCAATTTATCAATATCCTTCATTAGTGTGGTATATTTTACATAATTGATTAGCAAATATTTAAGCACTGCTGCTAACCATGGTCTATAGTTTACATTATGGTTTACACTATGAACTCTACAATTTATAGGTTTTGACAAAATGTACAATGGCCTGTATCTGTCATTGAAATATAATCAGAACAATTCCACTGCCCCATAAATGCCCTATATTCCACTTATTCTTCCCTCCCACTCCCCTCATTACCTCTGGTGACCACTATATTTATACCAATGTTACAAGTACTTCCATTACTACAAAAATAATAAGATGTCATTGGTCCATAGTTGCATTCCCCCTTATGTTTGCTCTTTCCTCAATCTTGAGGATTTTCAAATGGTGATTCTGCTTCAGATTGAGAAAGGGTTTAGATCTTATGGAGCAGATGGAAGGAAATGTTTCACTTGCAGTTATAGACTTTGCTTTTTGGGATGGTGATTGTCCATAA
This sequence comes from Cabassous unicinctus, assembly GCA_029593785.1. Lineage (NCBI taxonomy): Eukaryota > Metazoa > Chordata > Mammalia > Cingulata > Chlamyphoridae > Cabassous > Cabassous unicinctus. The sequence goes on along the minus strand of JAQZBX010007668.1, from coordinate 32,860 downwards.
TCATCATTTTGTTACTTGTCCTGAATGAGTCTGATGAACTGAGTGTAGGTGATGACTGTGACTGCTAAGATTCAGAGTTCAACTGGCATATGAACAGATTGAAGTATTAAGTCACTGTGAAATATATTTAATGGGTAAGTTGCTAATTATTGGTTCAAATAAAAGTGATAGAAGAATCATGTTTAGGGAAATTATAAATGATTCTACCTCTTTTACACTGGGGAATTAGGTTATCATATATGCTATAGTAAGGCCCACCGATGGGATGCTGATTTCATGGAGTTGTGTGCCTTATCTATAGTGTACAGATGTCTCTATAACCATCAGGAGTGCCCCCATTTCAGGTTTTGTTTACTGTGGTAGTTAGTAAGGACCACCTGAGATGTGCCTAAGCATAACCTCTCGAATGACTGTAAGATTCACTTTGAAATCTCTTAGCCATAAAAAATCATTTGTATTTAATTTTCTCCTTTTTAGTTAAGGTCTTATTCCAAATGAATTGCTGCTTGGCACTTGAAATTAATTCCACAGTACCATGGAAGATCATCCCCAGGAGACATGCCCAAAGCCAGGGGGAAGGTAGTGCATTTATTTGCTAAGTCTGGCTTAAAGGAGGCCACATTTGAATAAAAAGATGGATTTCAAGAGGTAACTCTTAGACAATAGGTATCATTAGGCTAAGTTTCAGTTTTACAGAAATAAGGTCCCTAAGTACAAGCATTAATATCGAGGGCTTAGGGTATTGTTCTACTTTCTTGTATTAGTCAATGCCTATGTTTTCTAGAGCTTCTTTTCACTTTATTAGAGAATGTAGCTGGACTCCACAGAATTGGAATTTAATCTTTAGTTGATTATTGAGTGGGTTTCCACCCACTGAGATAACACAATATGACCTTATGAACACATACATATTCCATAGAGGCATGCCCTTGGTGCACCCTTCTCCACAAATACCCCCACCACCAATACCTTGCATCAGTGACCCTCCCCTGCCATGGCTGTCAAAAACACTCACAATTTTATTCTCAACCTCATGCCTCTACTTCCCCATAATTCACCCTGTTCCCTCCTACATACTTCCCCTCATTTCTATGGATAGCGCAACCCTGCCCTCAACCTTGCTGACACTCATATTCCTGCACCCTCCACCAAATTCACATCATTGCACCATCACCCACATTCTCTGTCAAACCTCCCCCTACCACCTTATCATAGATTCTGCACAGAATGAGCATCAGCTCAACACTCTCTACTCCCTTTCTATCTCCTAGCAACCCATCTTTCAGACTCTACATCTGTGAGTCTGCACAATATCCTTGGTTCATATCATTGAGATCATGCAATATTTGTAGTTTAGTGGTGGCTTACTTTACTCAACATAAAGTCTTTGAAATTAATCCATGTTGTCACATGTGTCAATACTTCATTCATTATTACATCTAAGTAATATTTCAACATATATGTATACCATGCCACATTTTGTTTATCCATTCATCCATTGAAGGATATTTGGGTTCCTTCCAATTTTTGACAATTGTGAATAATGCTGTGATGAACAATTTTGTTAGTAGTAATATTTTGAGGATGCTCTTTAATCATTAGTTAAAAATGTTTAACAACAATGCAAGGTATTTGTGGTAGAGTGAGGTATGAGTGCACTGTATGATGTTATGTATGTTTGTTTTGTAAGGTCACAAGTATTGCCATATACTTATTGTTTATGTATGTTTATGTATGAGTGATATACTTCAATAAATAAATAAATAATTAAAAAAAAGATTGGCAAAAAAATGCATATCACCTTTGGGGGGAAAAATTTCATGCATATATCTGTTCACATGCATGTTTTCCTTTCTTCTGGGTATATTCTTAATAGTGGGATTGCTGAATAATATGCCAATTCTATACTTAGCTTTCAAAGGACCACCAAACCATCCTCCACAGTGGCACTTTCAAAGGACCACCAAATCATCCTCCACAGTGGCTGCACCATTCTACATTCACACCAGCAGTGGATAAGGGTTCTATTTCCTCCATATCCTCTCCAACACTTGTAGTTTTCTGTTTTTTTTTATAGCCCCAAGTCAAATATGTGTAAGATGATATGTCATGGTAGTTTTGATTTACATTTTCCTAATAGCTAGTGATATCAAGCATCTTTTTATGTGCTTATTTGACATTTGTAATTCTTTGGAAAAATGTCTGTTCAAATTTCTTGCCCATTTTTTTGGTAGGTTGTTGTCTTTTTATTTTGGCAGCATAAGATTTCATTATATATGCTGGCTATCTGGGCCTAGTCAGAGAGATGATTCACAAATATATCATCCCATTGAGTAGGCAGCCTTTTTACTTTCTTGACAAACTGTGTTGAAGCACAATTTTTTTTTTTAATTTGAGGCTGTCTCATTTATCTATATTTTATCATTCATTGCACATATTTTGGTTGTAAAGTTTATGAAAATGTTGCCTACTACAAGATCTCAGATATGCTTACCTACATTATTTTCTAGGAAGATATGTTCTTGACTCTTATATTTAGGTCTTTCATCCAACTTTTCTATAGGGCATGAGATGGTGATCCTTTTCCATTCTTTTGAATATGGATAACCAGTTCCCCCAGCACCGTTTGTTAAAGAAACTATTTTGTCACAGTTGTGTGGGCTTGGTGGACTTGTCAAATAACACTTGGCCCAATATGCATGTTTCTATATCTGAACTCAAAAATTGGTTCCATTGATCAGTATATCTATCCTTGTGCCAATACCATGAAATTTGATCCCTGTAGCTTTGTAGTACACTTTAAAGGCAGGTGGCATGTTTCCTCCAATTTTGTTTTTCTTTTTCAACATGTTTTTGGCTATTTGGGGCCCCTTACCTTTCCAAATACTTTTGATACTGGCTTTTACAGCTCAGTAAAAAAATTCTGTTGGAACTTTTATTGGGATTACATTGAATCTTGAAATCAATTTGGGTAGCTTAGACATCTTAATTATATTTAGTCTTCAAATCCATGAACATGAAATATTCCTCCATTTATTTAGTTATTCTTTGATTTCCTTTACCAATGTTGTGCACTTTTCTGTGTAGGAGTCCATTCGATGCTTAGATAGTTTTATTCCTAGATATCTGTTTATTTTAGTTGCTTCTTGTAAATTGAATTTAAAAAAAAATTTCTTCTTCAGATTGCTCATTTTCAGAGTACAGAAACACTACTGATTTTTGTGTGTTTACCTTTTATCTTGCCACATTGCTGAATTCATTTATCAGTCCTAGAAGGTTTGTTGCAGACTTTTTTCAGGACTTTCTACATATAGGATCTTGTCACCTGAAAATGGTGATAGTTTTACTTCTTCCTTTCCAATTTGGATGCCATTTATTTATTTTTTCTTGCCTAAATGCTGGAGCATATACTTTTAATACAATGTTAAATATGAGTGATTACAGTGGGCATCCTTGTTTTCTCCAGATCTTAAAGGGAAAGCCTTTAGCCTTTCGCCATGGAGTATGATGTTAGCTGTGGGTTTTTCATATATACTTTTTATCATGTTGAGGATGTTTCCTTTTATTCCTATATTTGAAGCATTTTTAATTAAAAAAGAATGTATTCTGTTGAATGCCTTTTCTGCACTGATAGAAATGATTATGTGATTTATTTTTCCTTTGATTTCTTAATGTGGTGTATTACATTAATTGATTTATGTTGGACCATCCTTGCATATCAGGGATAAAACCCATTTATCATGATGTATTATTTGATTGATGTGTTGTAGGATTAGATTACCAAGTATTTTGCTGAGGATTGTTGCATCTAAGTTCATTGGACCGATTAGTCTCTAGTTTTCTTTACTTGTAGCATCTATTTATGGCTTTGGAAGTAGGGTGATGTTGGCATCATACAATGAGTTAGGTAATGTTCCCTTCTCTTCAGGTTTTTGGAAAAGTTTGAGTAGGATTGGTATAAGTGCTTTCTGGAATGACTGGTAAAATTCACCTGTGAAGCCATCTGGTCCTGGGATTTTCATGGTTGGGAGGTTTTTCATGAGTAGTCCAATCTCATCACTTGTGAGTGGTATAACTACTTCTTCTATTTTTTCTTTTTTTGATGTAGGTTGCTTGTCTTTTTCTAGAAATTTGTCCATTTCATCTAAAGTGCCTATATTGTTGGCATACAAGTTTTCAAAGTAATTTCTTATGACACTCTTCATTTCTGTAGGGTCAGTGGTGATATCCCCTCTTTCTTTTCTGATTTTATTTATTTGCATCTTCTCTTCTTTTTTTCTTCATTAGTCTAACTAAGATTTTTTCAATTTTACTAATATTCTCAAACAATCTCCTTTTGATTTTGTTAATTTTTTCTAATGTTTTTTAATTCCTCAATTTCATTTAATTCTGCTCTAATATTTGTTATTTCCTTCCTTCTGCTTACTTTGTTATTAGTTTCTTCTTTTACTACTTCCTACAGATGTGCAAATAGGTTTTTTTTTTATTTTAGCACCTTCTTCCTTTTTAATGTAGGTGTTTATGGCTATAAACTTGCCTCTCAGGAATGATTTAGCTGCATCCAACACATTTTGTTATGTTGTGTTCTCATTTTCATTTGCTTATGGTAGTTATTGACTTCTCTGGCAATTTCCTCCTTGACCCTCCGATTGTTTTAGACTATGTTGTTCAACTTCTATATATTTGTGCCTATTCCAGTTCACCATCTTTTATTGACTTCTACCTTCATTTCACTGTGGTCAAAGAAAGTGATTTGTATAATTCTATCTTTGTGAATTCATTGAGACTTGTTCAGTGATCTAGCAAGTGGTTTATCCTGGAGAATGATCCATGAGCACTCAAGAAGAATGTATATCCTGCTGCTTTGGGATGGAATATTCTGAATAAGTCCATTAACTCTAGTTCCTCTCACGTATTATTCAAGGTCTCTATTTCTTTCTTGAGCATATGTCAAGGTGATCTGTCTAGTGGTGAAAATGGTGTATTGAAGTACTCACTATGATTGTAGAGGCACATATTTCTCTCCTTACATTTGCCAGTATTTACTTCAAGTATTTTAGGACTCCTTGTTTAAGTGCTTTTTTCTTCTTCATAGAGTTCCTCCTTTATTAATATATAGTATCCTTTTTCATATCTTACAGCAGTTTTGCATTTAAAGTGTATTTTGTCAAATATTAGTATAGCTACTATTACCCTTTTTTAGTTATTATTTGCATGTCAAATAATTTTCCAACCTTTCACTTGCAACCTGTTTGTGTCCTGGGTCTAAGTTGAGCTTCTTATAGACAGCGCATTGATGAGTCATATTTCCTTATCCATTTTGCCAATCTGTGTATTTGATTGGAGAATTTAATCTAATAACATTCATTGTAATAAATGTAAAGGCAGTAATTACTTTTGCCATTTTTTTCTTTAGGCTTATAAAAGTCATGTTCCATTTTTATTTCTTTTTTTATGTTTTTAGTTACTGTTAGCAATAATCTTCCTTTCTACATTCTCCTCCAATTCTCTCTCTCCTGTTTGTTTGCTTGTTTTTACCTCTTTCAACCTGCAGAACTTTCTTAAGCATTTTTTGAAGGGCAGGACACTTATTGACAAATTCTCTCAATTTCTGTTTATCAGTGAATATTTTTAACTCTTCTTCATCTTTGAATGGCAATTTTGCTGGATACAGAATTTTTGGCTGACAATTGTTTTTTTCTTTCAGCTCCTTATCTATGCCATACCACTGCCATTTTGCCTTCATGGTTTCAGATGAGAAATCAACACTTAATCTTATCAAACTTCTTTTATAAGTGACAGATCTCTTTTCTCTTGCTTTCAGGATTCTGTATTTATCTTGATCTTGTAATCTGAAAATTATGTGTTTTATGGTGGGTCTGTAAGGATTTATCATGGTTAGAGTATTCTGAACTTCTTGGATATGTATACCATATCCCCAATAAGAGAATGCCTATGTTTGCATGTTGTGTGTTTTCTTTCAATTCCTTGAGTCCCAGTTTTGTTTTGTTTTTCCTTTTTTGTCTATCTGTACAACTATTTGTGAGATTTTGGATGTTTCTATGTCACTAAATATTTCCTCTGCCTGTTCAATCCTGCTGTTATGTGCTTCCAGCATATTTTTAAATTTTTGCATATGCTTTCATCACCTTAAGATCTGTTATCTTTTACGTTTCTTTACAATTTCTTCTGTATGTTCCCTCAGTGTCTTCTTGATACCCTTTATCTCTTCCTTCATCTCATTGCGATAATTATGGATGCTTATTCCATGTTATGTGTCCTACCTTCCCTTTAGTTTGTTCAATTAGATTAAGACATGACTTCCTGTTTTATAGTATGGCTTGTAATTTTTCCTGATGTCTAGACATCTGTTTATTTTGATGGGCCTATTGAGTTGATTAGTTTTTCTTTCTAGTCTAGAGATTTATTTTTGTTTAGTTTTGTGTTTGGATTATTCTTTATCACATGGCTCCAATTATTCTATATCCTTGTAGTTGCCCATGTACAATGAGAAATTTTAGATACACAAAAAAAGGAAAGAAAAGAAACAGTAAAATAAATTTTAAAAGGTAGGAAAAGAAAAGAATTTGAGTCAGAGAAAAATAAATAATAGGGAAAAAATAAATAGAATAAAAATTTTAAAATTTGAAATAAGAAACAGGAAAAATAAAACAAAATGTAAAGTAAGATAAAATAAAATACAAAAAAAAATAAAACAAATAAAGTTCCAGGTAAGTTAGAAGAGAAGGAAGACAAAACTGAGAAAGGCAGAAAGGAAGGATGAAGAGGGACTAATGAAGGAAGATAAAGAAAAATAAAAGAAAAAGAAGGAAATAAAAAATCAATAAGAGAGTAAAATAATAATAATATATAAAAGATTAAAAGGGAGGAAAAAAGGGAAAAAAGGGAAAAGTAAAAGATAAGAAAAATGGGAAGAGAATAAAGACATTTTAAAAAGCATTAAACAAGGAATGAAAATAAGGAAGAGGATTAAAAACACAAAAAAGCAAACAAAACAAAACAAAAGGAAAGACCTAACTCCCTGACAAACAAGCACTGCCCACCCCAATAGTATCATTTCACCACTGTCATGCCCCTCCACTATGCAACTTCACCATCCCAGGATCCTCAGGATAGGGGAATGAACTATGAACTAAAGTAAACTTACAGGTATTCTACTATAGACTCATTGTGAATCTAGCAATGGAAGAAATTATCATTGCTGTGGAGGCAGTGGCCACTGGAAGTTCTGAGGGCAGGAAGGGGGAAAAACAGGTTTAATACAGGGACATTTTCCTAAATGACATTGCCATGACAGATACAGGCCATTATAAATCTTGCCATAACCTACAAAATTGTGTGGGAAAGAGTGTAGATTACAATGTAAACTGTAATCCATGCTTAGTGGCAGTGCTTCAAAATGTGTTCATCAATTGCAATGACTATACCACATTAATGAGGGCAGTTGTTAATGTGGAGAAGTGTGGGAGATGTGGCGAGCAGCCCATATGGGAATCCCCTATATTTTTATGTAGCATTTATGCAACCTAAGCATCTTTAAATAAATAAAAATTTTAAAAAAGGAAACAAAAATCTCGGTCTCTCTCTCCAAACACCATGACAAGCTTAGCTTCTCTTCTCAGGCTGCCTGTTTTGACCAATTCATCTCTCTATCTCACACACAGGCAAAACAAGCCTCCTTCTCAGACCATCAATGACTCACTAATCTATTCTTATCCAGCTGTTTGTATCTGCAAATCATCATACAGCCAGCCTATCAGCCAGGACCTGGATGAAATAAAAAGGAAATAAAAGGAAATAGAAAACAAAAAAACAGAGAGAAAAAACCCTCCAGCTAAGTAGCCTCAGCTCTCCATATGGTTTCCCTGGTTCACCCAGTCCTTAAGCACCTGGATCTAGGCCTTTCTGTGGGATCACTCCTCAGCAGCTCCAGTCTCCCTCAGAGCTGGCTGCATGGCTCCCTCCCCACCAGGGCTGGATGGGTAGTTTTCTTCATCTCCTTGACTGGCTAGTACACTCCCTTCTTCTCTAGGACTGGATGGGCATTTGCCCTTTTCCCTGTTGCCCAACTGGGACATCACCTCTCCAGGCCACCCTCTCCTATCACCCCTATGACACACCAGCTTCCCTTATGCTAGGTAAGCCTGCTTACATTCCCACAGTTTCTAGAGTGAGTGTATCCTGCTCTTCCCTTTTCTACCATCTTGGATCCTCCACATCCTTCAATTTTTAATCCATATAATTTGGGGCTTTCCATTATGTGCACATATATTTAGAATTTTTATTTCTTCTTGTTGAATGGATCCTTATCAGTATATAATAATTGTCATTGTCTTTCACAGGGTTTTTTTTTTTCTTAAACTCTATTTTATCTAAAATTGTTGTAGCTACTCCATTCTCTATTGGTTTTTATTTGCAGGAAATAATTTTACTTTCAACGTACTTACGTATTTGAATATTAGCAAGGGTCAAATAAACTAAGTTTTGGCATTATGCTTTCTTATCCATTTTGTCAATCACTGCCTCTTGACTGCAGAGTTTAATCCATTACATTTTATGTAACTACTTATAATGCAGGACTTTCATTTGTCATTTTTTCCATTGTGTTTTTTAAGTCATACATTTTTAACAAATCAATTTTATTTTTACATATTAATAAAAATTAATCCATCTAAAATGTTCAATCAATGGTATTCAATATAATCACATAGCTGTGCATTCATCACTTCAATCATATTTAGAATATTTTCATTATTCCAATAATTATAAGAAGAAACGAAAACAAACAAAAAACCCTTATCACCTTTCAATCTCTCTGTGCTTCCCCTTCTGTACATAGCTTCTATTCTGTTTCTGTCTTTCATTTATTTAAATTTCTGTTTTCTAAAAACTTTCCTTTATGCTTTCACCATTTCTATTCATTTCCAAAGATTTACAAACCTTTTTTTACCAATTCTGAAATATTAACCCTCAACTTTCCATTCTCTGCCATCATTCTATTTTCTGGTGACCTATATTCTAATTATTAACTCCATGAGTTTACAAAATATATTTAGTTCATAATAGTACAATTTATACCTTTTTTGTCCCCAATTCTACTTTTTATGCTTACCTTTATATTTATTTACTTGATTGTTTGCTTTGTATAATTTGACTTTATTCTCATGTATATCTGTATAGATTTTTCATATATTTTGTTTGTTGTTGCCATGTGGTTAAAATATAATATCCTAAATTGGTAATAACCATATTTGTTAAATTTGTCAATTTAACTTGAATACATGCTCATACACTGTTTCTTTACCCCCTCTGTGCCATGGCCATTCTTCTGTACTGGTTAAAATTATATATTTGTACATTGTACAATGAAAACTATAGATTTATGTTTAATTTTTATGTTTCTGCATTCATTGTAGCACTTCTAAGTAAAAATCTGTCTGTATATATACATTTTTACGTATATATATATATATATACATACACATGCAAACACACACAATACACTATATTTGTCTTTATAATTACCAAAATGTTTTTTTACTGGAGGTTTTTCTTCTTTATTCTGCTTCAATTCGTTGTCTGGTATACTTTCCTTTCAGTCTCAAGAACTCTCTTTATCATTGCTTATAGGACAGGTCTACTGGGGTTGCAGTCCTGTAGCATTTATCTGGAAATATCTTCAACTTTCCCTCCTTTGGAAAGAAAATCTTGTTGAGTAAAAAATTCTTGGTTAGTGATTGTTTTCTTTGCAAACTTTAAATAATCTTTCCACTGTCTTCTTTCCTCCATGGTTTCTGATGAGAAATGGTTCTTAATTTACGTAATGCATTGCTATTCTCTTGCAATTTTCAGAACTCTCTCTTTGTCCTGGACATTGGATAAATAGATTGCTATGTGTCTGGGTATGGTTCTCTTTGAGTTTATCTTGTTTGGGCTTTGCTGGGATTTTTGAATGTGCTTTGCTTCATGACTTTGGTTAAATTTGTGAACATTTCCAGCATCCTGTCTTTGAATAATCTTTTTGCCCCTTTCTCTCTTTTTCTTTTATTGGAATTCCTATAATGTGTATATTGGTATATTTGATGGTATCCCACATGACCTTTATGCTCTTTTGGCTCTTTTGTAGTTTTTTTTCTCACTGCTCCTCAACCTGAATGAATTCAGTAATCTTGTACTTCAGTTTACTGATTATTTCTTCTTTCATTTCTATAAATATAGTATACCCATACTATAAAGTTTTTTTGAGTTATTTTGTATATTTTTTTAAGAAGCCTTAGATTACATAAGTGTTAAATAAAAAATACAGGATTCTCCTATACCCCACCCCATCCTTTCCCATGCTTTCCCCCATTAATAACATCTTTCCTTAGTGTGACATATTTGTTACAATTGATGAACACATATTGAAGCATTTCTACTAAGTATGGACTATAGTTTATACTATACTATACATTTTCCCTACACAATTTTATAGGTTTTGACAATATGTATGGCCTGTATCTGTCATGCAGGACAATTCCAATGTCCACATAGTACCACATGTTAAACCTATTTTTCCTTCTCCTTTCCCTCAGAATCTCTGGCAGCCACTGCCTTTATATTAATGATACACATTTTTACTTTGCTAGAATAATCATGTCTACTTAAGTCTATAGTTGCATTCCCCCATGATGTTTGTTCATTTCCCATTCTTGAGGATTTGGGGTTGGTGAAGCCCACTCGGTTTGTAATTGAGAGAGGACTGAGATCCCATGAAACACATGGATGTAATTGTCTTGCTTGCAGTTGTAGATACTCTCGTTTTTTGGGCGTGGGTGTTGTCCACAATCATCCTATCCACTATTATAAATGTTTAGGGATGCATAGAGGGATTGAGAGGTGAGGAATTTTCTTGTTTCTTTTTCTTTCTTTTTTTTTTTTTTTT